>LR749492.1:3845698-3997412 GCA_902729485.2 Mus minutoides
CCAGGGGAAGCAAGCCAGTAAGGAACATCCCTCCATGGCTTCTGCATCAGCTCCTGCTTTCTGACCTGCTTGAGTTACAGTCCTGGCTTCCTTGGTGATGAACAGCGGTATGGAAGTGTAAGCCAAATAAACCCTTTCCTCCCCAACTTGCTTCTTGGTCATGGTGTTTGTGCAGGAATAGAAACCCTGACTAAGACACTAACTATAATCGTTCCAGGGAATAGATAACAAACAGCGAGCCTTCTCAAGAATTTTAGATCAGGCAAAGAGCGTTCACAGATCTAGTACAGCCCTGCTCGCTCCAGCCGGCCCTGCTCGCTCCAGTGGGCCCCGCTCACTCTGATTGGCTCCGCTTGCTCTGGTTGGCCCCACTCGCTCCAACCGTCCCTGTTCAGTTCTGTTCACTCCGGACAGCCCTGCTCGCTCTGGTTGGTCTCTCCAGTCCAAGTATTTGTTTCTTATTATTCTTCATAAGTACGCTGTAGCTGACTTCAGATGCACCAGAGGAGGGTGTCAGATCTTGTTTCGGGTGGTTGTAAGCCACCATGTGGTTGCTGGGATTTGAACTCATCACTTTCGGAAGAGCAGTCGGGTGTTCTTACCCGCTGAGCCATCTCACCAGCCCTGGAGAGGGATTTTCTTGTCAAGCACATAACTGAGATAAAAATGCAAGGAGGGATGTTAGCCCAGAGAACGAGTCACAACTAAAGACAGCTTAGCCTAGTCTTTCAAATATATTTCTAGAATCCACATTCTTACCGCCTTACACAAAAGGGACAGTCAGACTACCATATGCTCAATAGATTTGGGAAGCCATGCTCTCAAAGCAATTAATATAGAAAAATAGTGAGAAAGAGAAGCATCAGTTATACTGTATATACATCTAACTAAACATAATGCTCCCTAATCCCCCAAGTAGGAAAATTGTGAGGGTCACAAATATGCTTTCTCAACTTGATAAACACAGCCTTACTGCTTTTGTGGTCAATGCCCACAGCCACTACCAACAACTCAACCATTTTCTCTCAACCACCTTGCATGGCAAACAGCAAAGTCTTGCTGCTCCTTAGCTTTCCTGTATGCCAAGGCCTGTGAGAAGGAATAAAGGAAGTATCCTTCTCTGCTGTCAGAAGGAAGGTGGCTTTTGATGGAGTGGGAACTTCTCCAAACCACCCTCTGCTGTCCTGGAATAAAAAATAAATAAGATCTTCTCTTTCACACCATGGTTAAGGCAAGAGATGGAATATGCTAGGATTGCCCTATCTTCTCCTTCCAGCTGTCTCGTCTACTCAAGCCTCATATTTTCTTGAGATTTCAACTAGATTTGACCCACTGTCCAACATCAGGTTCCTCACAGGAAGATGCCCCTTGGGTTGAGTAAGTATGGGATTTCCATGTGGATAGTGTTCTGTGTCCAGGAATGAAACTTGCTTTGGGTATTAATGGGTCTGAAAAACTTCTCTGAGGGGGAAAAATCTTTTAGAAAATATTCTTGGGAAACTTTCATTTGATTCTGTTCTACTTCTAACTATCCAAATACTCGGTAATCTCTGAAGAGACAACTTCTAACCTTCTCTCTCTTTCTTTCCTTCCTCTTCTCTCCTCTTTCTCTTCCTGTTTTCATTCTCTTATTCCTATGATAATTTTGACATCTACATAATGCATCATTAATTGAATAGAATCACATCTTCTTCTCCCACACCTCCCTTTTTTCTCCCATTTCTTTTCTCTTTTCCAGCAAAGGCTACTCATCTCTTCATTTAAAGTTACTCAGCACGGTTGCTCAGACTGTATTAGTGTTAGAAGCCCAAGAGAAAGCATAGGGGATGGTGTCATCTTCCTTTAAAACTCCTTCCTTGGAGAGGCTTGCTTGTCAGCCACGCCTCTTTTACACGATCTTCAGTTTCCCCATTCCTTAGTTGATTCTTGAAAGAACACCCTGGTACTTACTTCCTTTACTCTCGCCTTCTTTCGCCTTCTTTCGTCACAAGTAGCTTAGCTGAATTGTGTTGAGCCCAATCAAAAGAATCATTGAGCTGAGCCAAGGACTCTTGAGCAATACCATCTAAATGGATCATTTAGTTCATTTCTTCAGTAAAACTCTTGTTCTTGTCTAATTGCCAAATGCTGTTTTCTGTTTGCTCATACAGTGTTTGCCTGACTACACTTAACCAGGAGATGAATTAATTTCTCCCACCAGAGGCTTGGTCAAATATACTGAATATAACTTGTCAATGGAACATGAAGTAGCTTTAAAAACCACGATCAGTCACTTGTGAGGTATTTACCTCTGGTAGAAGCACTAACTACTTGAACCCAGGAATCTGAGACCAGCCTATGCACTGTGAGATTCTGGTATGCTTTGAGTGTACAATGTCCCTCTTAGGATCGGGTATTTGATCACCTAGTCCCTAGACAGTGCTGTTGGGGAGGTCGTGGAACCCCTCAGACATGGGGCCTAGTTTGCAGAAGCTGGTCCCCAGGGCTGGGTTATACTTGTTCTGGGTTCTGGCCTGCTTTCTCTGCTTCCTGTTCACTGAGCTCTGATGAGCCTTCACAGCACACTCCTCTCAGCACAGAGTCACTGTTCCATGTCTCCCCAGCCCACACCAACCACTCCCCACTTAGGCTGTCCTGTCAGGGATTTTTGGTCACAGTGACTAAAGTAACTAAGGCAAACCCTGTGTTGAAGTAATTAGTTAATAAGTACTAACTAACAAACACAAAGCGGCTGGAGAGATGACTTGCTTTTCCTCCAGAGGACTGAAGATCATATCACAGCATATACATAGAGAGCTCAGAACTGCCAATAGCTATGGTTCCAGGGGGATCTGTGGGCACAACAAACATTACACACACACACACACACACACACACACACACACACACACACACACACACACTTACTTACACACACTCACAAAACCAACCAGTATATCTTAAACTAAACGTACAAAATACCTAAAACAAAACAAACAGAAAAACACAAACAAAAAGCTGAATAAAAACCTAGTGAGCTGACAGTTAGGAAGAAAATGCATATTATTAAGCAGTATATATTGTAGGATCCCAGTTTTGATATTTAAAAGTGCTACATTGTTACTACACAGAAAAGGACAAGTATGTATATCATATTGATAAAAGTTTTTTTTTTTCAAGAGATAGAAATAGGTAATTTTATTTTACTTTTTTAAAGATTTATTTTATGAGCTGGGCATAGTGGTGCACGCCTTTAATCCCAGCACTTGGGAGGCAGAGGCAGGCGAATTTCTGAGTTTGAGGCCAGCCTGGTCTACAAAGTGAGTTCCAAGACAGCCAGGGCTATACAGAGAAACCCTGTCTCAACCCCCGCGCCCCCCCCAAAGATTTATTTTATAAGTGAGTACACTGTAACTGTAAAGATGGTCACGAGCCTTCATGTGGTGGTTGGGAACTGAATTTAGGACCTCTGCTTGCTCAGGCACAAAGATTTATTTATTATTAAGTACTCTGTTGCTGTCTTCAGACACACCAGAAGAGAGCGTCAGATCTCATTGTGGGTGATTGTAAGCCACCATGTGGTTGCTGGAATTTGAACTCAGGACCTTCGAAAGAGCAGTCACTGAGCCATCTCACCAGCCCTTTATTTTACTTTTATTTTACTTCTTTATCTAAAAGGCTTTCAGTTAGGTCAGTGAGATGGTTCAGTAGATGATGGCACCTGCCTTCAGTCTGATGGCCTGATGATGTGGGACTCATATGGTAAAATGAGAGAACCATCTCCTGTAACTTGTCCTTTGATCTCCACATTCATATCATAGTATTGAACATGTGCATGAGTGCTTGTGTGAGTAAAAATGTAATTAGAATTTTCGAAAACTTTCAATTATACTTTTATATTAATTAACTTTAAGGTAACTAAGAGACAGACCCTGTGTTGAAGCAATTAATTAGTTAATTAATTAACTAACAAAACCACAAGGGGCTGGAGAGATGGCTCAGTAGTTAAGAACACTTGCTGTTCTTCCAGAGGACCCAGGTTCAGATCACAGCATACTTATACAGCTTTTATTGGTCCAAAACACCTAGTGTGAGCCACCCTGGTGTGACATTTCTTGCTTCTTTTCCCCTAAAGCCCAGGCTACATCTCTGAAGAGGGCACATAGGACCAGGGTGACACAGCCAGGCTTTGTTTGATAACAAATGAATGTGCTGAGTCCTTCCATTGTTCCAAAAGAGCTCTGTTTGGAGCTCAGTGCAGGCTATACTCAGTGATTCTGCTGGCACTGCGTGGGTAGTAAATAAATCCTGCCTCTCCAACGTGGTCTGATGGTGGGGACTGAGTCTGGTTTCTGCTGCTCTGATGGAACACCAGGACCACAAGCAGCTTGGGGAGGGACGTTTATTTTTATTATACTTCCAGGAAACCGTCTATTACTGGGGAAGTCAGGGCAAGAACTCAGGCCAGGCAGAAACCATAGAGGAATGAAGCTTACAGGTTTGCCTGCTTGCTTATAGCCTTCAGGACCACCAACCCGGAAGTGGTACTGCCAATAGAGAGCTGGGCCCTCCCACACCATTCATCAAGAAAATGTACCAATCTTGTGGGGGTATATTTTCAATTGAGGTTGTTTCTGAAATGACTCTAGCTTTTATCAAGTTGATATAAGACTACACAGCACAGGGCCCTATCCATGTAACACTCTTCTTAACAGAGACTTGTCAAGCACTCTTTTTGCACCCACACACACACACTCAAGCTCTGCCTCTCACTTTGTCTTAGTGACTGGTGTTTGCCAGTCACCCCTCCCTGTAACCACTCCTGGCAGGAACATGCCACCACAGACCATACAATGCAGCAAGCTACAGTGACTTCGGTCTTCTTCCCCACTTTCTTCTTTTTCTTTTCTTTTCTTTTTTTTTTTCCTTTTGGTTTTTCGAGACAGGGTTTCTCTGTTTAACCCTGGCTGTCCTGGAACTCACTTTGTAGACCAGGCTGGCCTCGAACTCAGAAATCTGCCTGCCTCTGCCTCCCGAGTACTGGGATTAAAGGCGTGGGCACCACGCCCGGCTCTTCCCCACTTTCAACCTGTCATAATTCACATGGGAGCCACTAAAGGAGCCCTCCCTTCTGGGAATTTATACTTGAGTTCACCACTGATGAATGGTGCCAGGAATGACACACACTGGGCCTCTTGCACCATTCTTAAATATAGGACGCACACCTATATGGGAAAAGAAAAGGAGATGACACAGAGATGACATCAAGAGAAATCATTGGTGACATTGTTGGAGCTTCTATATCCAATAGCACCTGGACACAGAACCAAAAGCCAAGTATCCTGCTGTCTTAAGCTACTTTGAGTAGGATCCGTTTAGCTCACTACAGTGGGCATTTTAATACAATTATCCTGTAAGAGAAACCTTAAAACCATTAAGAGTTGGAGCAATGCCCGTCCTCAAGGCCTTCTGTCTCCACATCTAGTTATAAAGGCTTTATTGACAGAGGGTAGAGAACTAATGTTTATTGAGCAGCTACTATGTGCAGGGTCTGTGCTGAGCATTGACATATACAATCTAATCTTCCCAGTGATCTTGGGTGGTAAGTATATTACCTAGTTTTTGGAGTTTTGGAAATTTGCTTAAGGATTGCTGTGTAGCTCTTTGATGCTGAACTCATGACTTTGTGTCTTCTCACATCCACCCGTTCTATATGACTACTACGAGTGTTTGGGGAGTAGGGCTTGGTAGAGCAAACATCTTCAGTGCTCTGTTGACAGCTCTGAAGACATCTCTGATTCCCATGCATCTATGAAATGGCTGGCTTCCAAGATTGCAAGTGCACATTGGGTATCATTTCACTGTCTGTTACAAGACTGTTTCCACAGCTGCAGGAGCTTGTTCAGCGCAGGGGCAAGCACAGTGTGTGCCTCACTGAGGGAGGCTAACACCCCCAGGGACAATCAAGTGGGAATCAGAGGCACTAAGTAAACAAGGAATCTTTATGTTTCTTAAAGACCAAAGCGAAATGAGCTCCGCTTGCATGGAGTGGCTGCTTGCCAAGTTCATTCATGACAAAGTTAGTCGGGCAAAACCCTCAAATTTCCCTCTATGTTCCAGGCAGCCACATCTCTCTTTTCCAATTTCTAGAACCGATTCCCAGATAAACTACTTGCCCTCTAATCATCAGCGTTCAGGTGGATTTGGTGTGGCATCCAAATCAACAGTCTTGAGACTCATGTGCTCTGCCTTGAGGAGGACGAAGAGGTTGTTGCTGTGAGACAAATCAGGAAACAAGCCCAGGCTCCAGTGAAGAGAGACCCTGGAACAGAGGCCAGTTGCAAACTGGGGACCCTTCTAAGAAATACGCAGAACTTCCTTGGAGAAAATACGGAGTGTGGATTAACCACATCTGGAACAAACAATGTCGACTGTTTTCCTCTTCACTGTTTATGCTACCTAAGAGTTCTTGGCCAGCCCCTCAAGGACTCTCAGTTCCTGTCAGTACATATAAGGAGCATGCTCCTCTTAAAGTTAGAAGACAATTAGCCATCATTCTCCACCTAGAAGGAAGAATGGCATGGTGGGTTAGGGTTAGGGTTAGGGCCAATGCAGGTGTGCTGGCTGGTCTTGGGTGTCAACTTGACTGTAATGAGTTTGGTTCTGAGGAAATGCATCTCTGTGTTTCTGTGGGGGGTATTTCCAGGGATGACTGACACCTTGGCGCGTGACTTGGGGGAAGAGAGGAAAGACATGTCCTGCATGTGGATGGCCCCATCCAAGGGGCTGCAGGCTTAGAGGGAAGTTGGAAGAAGGCTACTTACATGTGAACTGCAAGCATGATCCTTTTCTGAGTTGGGGTGTGTGCTCCTGCCGCTGTTGTCCGCTGCCATCACCCTCCAGCTTCTTTCCCCTATCAAGGCCCAATGCCAGCAGTTCTCCTGAGAGCTTCCTGGCACTCAGCACTGGGCTCAGATATTTGAGGTGTCTAGTGTTCTCTGCTTTCCCAGAATGCTGTTAGGAATTATTGGACTACCCAGTCCTTATTAGGTAAGCCAACTCAATAACTCCGTTTTTATAACACGTATTTTATCAGTTCTGTTCCTCTAGAGAACCCAGTTTTATACAATGGAGGAATGTTTTCTAATCAGCTAGGTGACTTGGTTTGCTGGTTACTTTTTGTAGAGACAACTCCTTATGATGGTTGATTTTGTGTATCAGCTTGAGTTAGGCGTTGCTCAGATAGCTGGTTCAATATTAACTCTGGATATGTCTAGGAGGATATTTCAGGAAGAGGAAGCACTTGAATCAGCCTCTGATCCAAATGTGTAATGGCATTATAGTGGACAGATTAATAGAAGTCCACAGAGAAATTTGTTTTCTTCTGGTGCTTCCCTTATCCTTCTACATCTGAGCATTGGGTTCTTAGGCATATGAACTGTGGGATGTATACTGACTGCATCTCTATCCCTACCAAGCACATCCATCAGCAGTCATCAGGCTGGAACATACAATCATGATCTTTCTTATATCTCCAGCTTGGAAAAATGGCAGATTGAATTATTCAGCCTCTGGAAACACGTTCCTCAATTTTTATAATTTCCACAATAAACCTCCCTCTAAAGCTATCTAGAGATGATCTCTTACTGGCTCTTCTGTGCAGAGCCATGACTAATTTGCTGCCCCAACTCGGTGGCTTAGAGTGCAAACTATGTTACATGCTTATCTTCATATCTTGATGGGAACGGGAACAGGGCTCAGCTCCAGCAGATCCTATGTGGAATTTAGCTTGTAAGGGTCACCATGGAACAGCAAGGAAGAGGAAGCGCTCATACTCTCCAACTGGCTCTTGACTCTCCCATCTGAAAATGGCATGCATTGTTGGCCATCATGACCAGAGTTATGCCATGATGAGTTCTACTGTAAGGGGACTTACCATCCAACTTCCACGTTGAGAAGAGAAGAGAAGCTGGATGTCTTACTGTTCTACTACTAGTAAAGAGACACTATGGTCATGACAATTCTTATAAAAGAGAACATTTAATTGAGGTTTGCTTACAGTTTCAGGGGTTTAGTCTATTATTATGGAGGGGAACATGGCAGTATGCAGGCAGATATTGTTCTGGAAGAGCTGCTGAGAGTTCTGCATCCTTTCTTTCTTTCTTTCTTTCTTTCTTTCTTTCTTTCTTTCTTTCTTTCTTTCTTTCTTTCGATTGGATATTTTCTTTATTTACACTTCAAATATTTTCCCCTTTCTGGTCTCCCCTCCCCTGCCTCTATGAGGGTGTTTCCCCCACCCACCCACCCACCCACACATTCCCATCCTCCTGCCCTGGCATTCCCCTACACTGGGTCACCACATACCCTCAGGCCCAAGGGCCTCACCTCCCACTGATGTCCAACAAGGCCATCCTCTGCCACATATGTGGCCGGATCCCTGGGTCCCTGCATGTATATTCTTTGGTTGGTGGTTCAGTCCCTGGGAGCTCGTGGGGGGTGGTAGTGTCTGGCCTGTTGATACTTTTGCTCTCTCCATGGGACTGCAACCCCCTCCCCATTCCCTCACCCCCTACAACTCCTTCAGCCCCTTCTCCAACTCCTCCTTTGGGAACCCCCCGAGTTCAATCCAATGGTTGGCTGAGAGCTTCCTCCTCTATCTTTGTCAGGCTCTGGAAGAGCCTCGCAGGAGACAGCTATATCAGGCTTCCATCAGCAAGCACTACATCTTGATCCACAGGCAGCAGGAAGAGAGAGTGACACTGGGCCTGGCTTGGGGCTTTTGAAACCTCAAGGCCCACCCCCTGTGACTCACTTCCTCCAACAAGGTCATGCCTACTCCAACAAGGCTGGCCACACTCTTTCAAATGATGCCACTTTCTAATGACTAAGCATTCAAATATATGAGCCTATGAGGGCCATTCTTACTCAAATGACCACAATGAATGTTTGTGGAAGTGCCTAACATGCCAGTGCAGCCTTTTAATCTATACCCCTGTGTTCGGTTTACCCTGGGCATATGCACTTAAAAGAGGCTGTTATGAAGGTTAAATTAAAAAGAAACAAATCCATAAAGGACCTGGCACATGGCCAGATTGTTAATTTGACTATGATTTTTTTTCATACCTGAAATACACTGCCAAGATTTACCCCAATCTTTCTAACAGTTGTGGGATATTACAAGTACTTCAGAGAAGTCTAACCTGCAAGAAAAACAATGGTCTCTTTTCTCTGAATCTCTCCTAAATTTTGTTCATCCTAAAACTAGAAAATGGCAAAATGCTCCCCACATTAAAGGGAGCTGACTACACCGAGGAGTGAGAAAGTACTTTGAAGGAGAACATTGCAAATACAAAACATGATTGTACTTCTTATATATAGCAAATATTGTTCTAAGACCTAAACTCAGCGTAAATGCATTAGGACAGTATGGGCTTCAATAGAAAGAACATAATATTGTCATAATGCTTGAAAAACTAGGGCTGGGTATGTGGTTATTATAATAGTGTGGGCTCTGTCAGCCAAGTATGTTATTACAGTTTCAATGGAACCATTATCTTGTTAACAGAACACATGGTGAAACCTGCAGGGGCTTCCTGTGACTTCATGAGAGTGCCCACACTCTGGCTTTCCCTAGGGAGTGTGTGGCCTGAGGTACACACAGTCATGCCTGCCTCAGCCCTCTCCACACCTGCACCAGGCTGCTAAAGCATTTCCAGTGCGGTACTCATAAGACCGTCTGTCCCCTCCTCGCTCCCCAGGCACTGACCCTTTGTTTTTAGAAGTTGTTCATTACTTTTGCAGACTCTGGGACAGAGACTCTTAGTGTTCAGCAAGTGATTCAGCTCATGTGGGCGCTGGGGTTGTTTACATTCTCAGGAACTGCTATTGCAAAAACCCCAAAGTTTATTTTACATAGTGAGGTTATTTTTGCCAGATGAATTAACTTGGTCAAGTTATTTTTAAGTTTCTGTTTTGTTTTTTTCCCTTAGCTTCCTAGAGAAGGTCTAGACTCCTCTTTGTGTGTCTAGGGGGGAAAAAAAAAGCTGAGTCTGTTTGATGAAAGTTAGAGAAAAAGTCCTGCTGAAGAGCAAAGGTTCTTAGCCTTGAACAACCACCACCACCACCACCACCACCACCACTACCACCACCACCACCATCACCAGCACCACCACTATCATCACCAGCACCACCACTACCATCACCAGCACCACCACTACCATCACCAGCACCACCAGCACCACCCCATGTGCACCAAGTGCTGGGAGAAGATGCTCTCCATGGGCTGTGAGGACAGATACAGCTAGGAGTATGTATATGTATATGTATATGTATATGTATATGTATATGTATATGTATATGTATATGTATATGTATATGTATATGTATATGTATATGTATATGTATCTTAACAGATACAGCTAGAAGTCTGCAAATGCATCTCAAAGAGCTCCAGCAGATGTACCCGACTGGATATTCATCCAGAAGGAATACCTAAGACTACCAACTAGCAGCACCACCACAGTCAGCATCACGGAATCTGCGAGCCAAGAGTAAGCTAAACCGGACTGAAATGATGCACCAAACTACCTTGCAAATACCTTTAGCAACAGAATTTTAAATAGAAACTTAGACGGTTTGTTTTTAATTTTTAAATTGTGTGTGTGTGTGCATGCTTGCACACGAGTGCCCTGCCTGAGGAAACAGAAGTGTCAGACTCACCTTGAGCTGGCCTTATAGGCAGCTCAAGTTGTGAGCCCCAGATGTTGGGGCTGGCTGACCTCCAGATCTCTGTAAGTGCAGGACACATTCTTACTTGAGTCCTAATAACTTATAATGTTTATATATGTGTATTTGTGTGTAGGGATGGGGTGGGTATACAGCACAACTTGCCTGTGCCTGTTTTACTTCCTACCCAGTGAGTCTAGGGATATAACTCAGGCTGTTAGGCTGCTGGCAAGACTTTTTACCCACGGCACCATCTTGTTGGCCTTACAAATAACACCTTGGCAGGATTAGCATGGCCCTTGTACAAGGATGATTTGCAGCTCTGAGGATTGTTCTATATTAGCAAAACTAACTTTTTCCCCTGCCTCTTTGACAACATCGTACATATACCTATTGATCCTCTCTCACCCCCACCTTCCTAAATCCCTCAACACATTTCCTTCCCACCTTCATGGCCTCTCCTTTTTAATTTATTTTGTATGAGTCAAAAGCTCAGGTATCCCAGGTTGGTCTTGAACTCACAAAGTAGCAGAGGATGACCTAGGACTTCTGGTTCTCTTGCCTCCACCTCCCAAGTTCTAAGATACAGATGTGTATCACTTTGTCTGCTTCTTGTTGTGTTCAGGATTCAATCTAGGGCCTTTGCCTGCTAGGCAAATATTCTACCAAGCTACATACCTAACCCAAATAACATTTAGAATATAGAGTTGTGTCTTTGGTACGGTCAGAGATACCTCTAAAAACCTGATAGTAGCCAGGAGTGGTGGACCACACATCTATTCTTATCTCTCAGGATACAGAGAGATCTCTGTAGTGCAAGAAAGCCTGGCTAACATAGAAGGTGCTGTATCAGCTAGGACTACATAATGAGGTCCTGTCTTGAGAAAAAAAAACAAAACAATGATTGTGGAAAAACCCACTACCTGGAAAAATACATATACATGTAAGCTTTTGTTAACAAGTTTAGTGATATCATTATGATGATATATAAGATCTGCAGTGGAGATCTGTAAATCCCCTCACCTGAGAACTTAGCACTCATTCACCTGTTCAGAACTTACTGGGGATTCAGTGATATGTGAGACAAGGGCTCAGTCTTGTGCCACTCACAGTCCGGTAGGTCACAAACTGAAAGCCACGGTGCGCTATGAGGAGTCAAGTAAAAAGCTAGAAATACAAACAAGAAAATGAAAAAAGAGCCCTGGGGGCAGTTCAACTAATCTGTAAGTTTTCCATCAGGTTAATATGATGCTACAGGCAGTCAGGTATTAGAGCACATGAAGTTTGACAGTCTAGAATGTTCCACATCCAATGTGAGGGGGGGCTCTGGAAGATTCACTTAAGGTCAACTCTGATGCACTTACGTATGTGAAGGGAGTGCTACCCTGTGGACAGGGTTAGTGAGGGAGCAAAGAGAGTTGGGGGAAAGCTACAGACAGTTAGCAGGGTTCCATGGCCCAGATCCCAAAGGCACATGCCTTATGGATTGTGGACTTTATCAAGGTCAATGTTTGTCACTGAGGGTCATTTTTTTTTTTAAACCAAGTGAAAAGATCAGTGTTTTCTATGAGAAAGATTATCCTAAGGCCTGAGGGCTGACTCACTGTTTGGGCATTCCTTCTAGGCTCCGCCCAACAGTTACCTGGCAACAGCCAGGTAGGCCTGGCTTGCTATAAAAGGGATTGTTTGGCCCCTCCTTGCTCTCTCTGCCACTTTCTTCTGATTCTCTGATCCTTTTTTCCTATCTCCCTTTCCCTCCCCCTTTTCTCTCCAAGCATTCTTAACTGGCCTCTTACCTCTTCCTCTTCCCCCTCTTCCTCTTTCTTTCTTTCTTTCTTTCTTTCTTTCTTTCTTTCTTTCTTTCTTTCTTTCTTTCTTTCTTTCTTTCTTTCTTTCTCTCTCTCTCTCTCTTTCTTTCTTTCTTTCTTTCTTTCTTTCTTTCTTTCTTTCTTTCTTCCTTCCTTCCTTCCTCTCTCTCTCTCTCTCTCTCTCTCTCTCTCTCTCTCTCTCTCTCTCTCTCTCTCTCTCTCCCTCTCTCAGTGTTCTTGGCTGGCCCCTTCCCTCCCCTCCCCTCCCCTCCCCTCCCCTCTCTCTTTTCCTCCCCTCCCTCTTTTCCTCCCTCTCTCTCTGCCTCTATTCCTTTCTTAATTCCCCTTCCCATACCCCTAAATAAACTCTGTTCTCTACTAGACCCATAGTATGGCTAGTACCTCAGGAGAGGGATGCTCAGTATGGGCCTGCTGAGGTACACCTTCCCACCACACCATACCTCGATCTATAAAACATTCTGGCTCTTTAAAAAACAAACAAACAAAAAAACAAAACAAACAAATGAAAAAACCCACAACACAACACAGAAGATAAAGTCCTTGACTTGCAAGACTGATGACCTGATTTGAGCCTCAGAACCTGGGGGAAAAAAGCCAGATGCAGTTGCTTGCATCTGTAATGTCTGTTTTTTCTACCACAACACAAGAGGCAGAGACATGGATATTATCTGGAATCTCTTGAGTGAGCTAACCTAGAACATGCAGCCCATAGGCCAGCAGAACCTGCCTCAACATGATGGAAAGAGAGAAGGAACTTATAAAAGTGGTCCTCTGAAAAGTGGTGTACTGCGGTGCCTATCCATCTATATTCATCTCTCTCTCTCTCTCTCTCTCTCTCTCTCTCTCTCTCTCTCTCTCACACACACACACACACACACACACACACACTATGAAGAAGAAGAAGGTGGAGAAGAAGAAAGAGGAAGAGAAGGTGGAGAAGGAGGTGGAGGAAGAGAAGGAGAAGAAAGACATTGTTTATTGTTGTTAAAAAGGTCACCCTAGCCGGGCATGGTGGTGCACACCTTTAATCCCAGTACTCGGGAGGCAGAGGCAGGCAGATTTCTGAGTTCGAGGCCAGCCTGGTCTACAGAGTGAGTTCCAGGACAGCCAGGGCTACACAGAGAAACCCTGTCTCGAAAAACCAAAAAAAAAAAAAAAAAAAAGGTCATCCTGTCTTCTGTGGAAAAATAAATGGATCGTGGGTTATAGGTGAAATTAAGGATGACCAAAAGGAAGAAAACTGCCAAGTTACTCAAAATAAAAAATGTCAGAGAGCCCATCACTGGCAGGAGAGATGAGGTGTCAGGATCACGAAAGTCCTGTGCTCACAGATAAGCACTAGGGAAAACAGTAATGCTAAACATCGAGAATTATCTCTTCAGTGGAAGAGATACATAGCCTTTTTGGGTTTTTGCCCAGAAGACTGGGAATGGAGCTGGCTAATAGCTTAGACAATCCTTGTGCTATCTGTAAGACCAAGGTCTCTCTTAGGCTCCCCCAAGCAGAATGAGAGATATTTAATAACCTAGGTGATCTCTCTGCTTTCTGTATGACCATGGGCTGCCCCAAGCTCCCCCAAGCAGGACTGTAGGTAGTTGATAGCCTGATGACCTCTGTGCTCATCTCTATGACTGAGACCACATCAGATCCTCCCCTAGGCCATTAAGATAACAAATGTAGTCAATCTTTAGAACCCATCTTTATGGAAGAGGTCACATGTACTTTGAAAAGAGTTTAGATGTTGTCATGTCTTAAGTGTTGTGCACATGGGCTTGAGTGAATTGTCACCGGGAAACTTTTTTTCCAGATGGTACTGCGATTTAAATATGCCTAAACTGCCTGATGTCAGCCTCTAGAGGTGTGAATCCACACCAGCAACTGAGTTGTGTTGAAGCAGATTTCCTCCTTTCCTCGCACGGATGGTTATCCTTCTGGCACCAGTGTTTGCAGGGACCCCGCCATAAAGTAGCATAGACATAGCTGAGAAACAGGAGATCTCGGCAGACTACCCAACACATTTTTCCCGATTTTTTATTAGATATTTTCTTCATTTATATTTCAAATGCTATCCCAAAAGTCCCCTATACCCTGCCCCCCCACCCCCGCCCTGCTCTCCTACCTGCCCACTCCCACTTCTTGTTCTCCTGTACTGGGACAGGGTTCCCAAGGAAGGAGCTAGAGAAAGTACCCAAGGAGCTGAAGGGGTCTTCAACCCTATAGGTGGAAGAATAACATGAACTAACTAGTACCCCCAGAGCTAATGTCTCTAGCTGCATATATAGAAGAAGATGGCCTAGTTGGCCATCATTGGGAAGAGAGGCCCCTTGGTCATGCAAACTTTATATGCCTCAGTACAGGGGAATGCCAGGGCCAATATGTGGGAGTGGGTGGGTAGGGGAGCAGGGTGGGGGATGGGGGAGGGTTTAGGGGACTTTCGGGATAACATGTGAAAGTTAAATGAAGAAAATATCTAATAAAAAAAAAGTTTGCAAGACCAAGGAGCCTCTCTTCCCAATGATGGCCGACTAGGCCATCTTCTACTACATATGCAGCTAGACATGAGCTCTGGGGGTACTGATTAGTTCATATTGTTGTTCCACCTATAGGGTTGCAGACCCCTTCAGCTCCTTGGGTTCTTTCTCTAGCTTCTCCATTGGGGGCTCTGTGTTCCATCCAATAGCTGACTGTGAGCATCCACTTCTGTGTTTGCCAGGCACTGGCATAGCCTCACACAAGACAGCTATATCAGGGCCCTTTCAGCAATATCTTGCTGGCGTATGCAATAGTGTCTGTGTTTGGTGACTGATTATGGGATGGATCCTCGGCTGCAGCAGTCAGGTTGGTCCATCCTTTTGTCTCAGCTCCACACTTGATCTCTGTATCTCCTTCCATGTGTGTTTTGTTCCTAATTCTAAGAAGGGGCGAAGTGTCCATACTTTGGTCTTCGTTCTTGAGTTTCATGTGTTTTGCAAATTGTATCTTGGGTACCCAACACATTCTTTTCCAGTGACTTTTACCTAAGGAAATGCTCTGCACTGTGCAGTGAGGCAGTGGTGGGTCAGGCCAGCAAGATAATCTTGCTACTGAGTGTGTATCATGTAATGTATCATGTAGAATCAAGGGGGAAGACTTGCTATGATTTAATTGTCAGACATGGAAACTCTACATTAAAACGCTTAATGACCATAACGATGATGATGACAGCCACTTGCGAACACAATTTTACAGAGTACCGACTCTCTGCATCAGTTGCCTTCAGGCATTCTGTGTGCATTAGAGCACTTAATCTTCAAGCAGTCCTAGGATGCAGGCTTGCGTCGTCATATCAGTACAGGGATAGGATAGAGCACCGATTGTTTGGCCAAGGTCACTCCCTGAGGAAGCAGAGCAACTTGAAAGTCTGGTTTCAAGGACCCCTACACTCAACAGTTCTATTTGCCTGGCATGGCACACAGCAATCTACCCCTTCATATAACTCTGTATTAACATCAAAGATGACTTTCCCCCCATTTGCTCTGGTATTCTCAAGAAGCGCACCACAAAGGCTTCTACTCCACTTTGTCTCTAGAAAAGTCCTAGGAGAGGTACAAGAAGAAAAAAAAAGTGTGTTGTGTTTTTTTTTTTTTTGCAGTTTCAGGCTCTAAAGATTAGAAAAGGAGAAAAAAACAAGCAATGGTGGTTTTAAACAATGAATGTTTTCTTTTAGCCATAGGGAATTTAAAAACTTGACAAACCCATCCAGCTTTCAAAGCATTCCACATTCCCCACCCACAAGCAAATGCCAGAAGGTGCCAGTTTGAGCCAACTCCGAGTTCAGGAACAATTTTCTAAATACTGGATCAGATTTCTTCAAAGTCCACACACCATAGATGAATACTTCCATTGTCTTTAATTGGCCTGACGAAATGTGCTTAGCATTTTATCAACTAATTAATAAATTTTATAAGCACACTTCAGCAAGAGATGAGATAGTAAGGTACAAATGCAACCCAGAAAAATGATAGGGGATTACTACTTCAGAAAGATTAAAATCGCTGCTAAAGATCTTTGAAATTTTAGAGTTAGGTTTTGTATAGTCTTAAATTCAATGAAGGATTTTCTGGGGTGGGGGAAATCTCTGATTACATAAAGAAAGCAATTTCCTCAATTTGAAGGAGAGTTTTTTTTTTTTTTTTGAGAAGAGAAAGAAAATGCTGATTATAATTATTATATCCAGTGAAGTACTGTTCACTGGGAATGCACTCTGTGACTAGCCCCATGCGAGGCACTAGAACACAGAAACTGCAAAGTATAGATCCTACTGCCTAGCATATGTGGGGAGATGAACAAGCAAAGAACTCCTGTAATAAAAGATTATGTGATAAAAGAAATATGTTCTAGTGACCTGGGGAGCAAGGCTAGAGGGGTGAACCCGTACTGTGTTGCTAATACTTTGAACTTAGTCTTTACGTGATGGAGAGCCGTTAAGCAGAATAGGCAATCACACAATATTAGAAGGGTCATGCTATTATCGATGAAGAATGGGCTAGAGGGCAGGGAAGCACCACAGGCAGAGTGTATTCCACTCTTCATAGAAATCATTCCAGAATGTTCTGAGGTCTCCATTTCTGTTCTTCAATCAATTTCCCTTTGCCCTAAGACATAAGCAATTCATAGATTCCTTTTTTAAGATTTATTTTTAGCAAATGTGTGTGTGTGTATGCATACATGAGCCCAGAGAAGCCAAAAGAGGACACCAGATCCCCTGGCACTGGCTGTTGGGACCTGTTTTATGTGGGTGCTGATAGCCAGACTCCAGTCTTTTGCAGGAGCAGCAAGAGATCTTAACTCTGAGCCACCTCTGCGGCCCCATATGTCACCTTTTCAAAGTGTTATCTCACTTTTAGGCTTTTGAGGTTTCTCCAATATCTACAATCGATTTATAATTGAATTTCTCTGTAGTCACATGTGGTGGCTTGGATAGGAATGGTCCTTATAGCCTCATGTGTTTGAATGCTTGGCCATAGGGAGTGGCACCATTAGGAGGCATGGCCTTGTTAGAGAACAATGTCATTGTGGAGGTGGGTTTTGAGGTCTCATACATGCTCAAGTTATGCCGAGTGTTGACGTGGTCTCCTTCTGCCTGTGAATCAAGTATAGAACTCTCAGCTCCTTTTCCAGCACCATGTCTACTTGCATGCTGTCATGCTTCCTGCCATGATTATAATGGATTGAAATTCTGAAACTGTAATCCAGCCCCAATTAAATGTTTTCTTTTATAAGAGTTGCTTTGGTCATGGTGTCTATCATAGTTTCTATAGATTGAATCCATTTACATGTATTGAGACTTGTTCTATGGCTTAGAATGTGGTACTTGGGTACATTTATGTGCAGATATGTGGATATATGTTAGTTATTATTGCTGTGATATAATACCACATCCAAGGCTAATTTTTCAAACATAGCTGACTAGAACCATATTTTTAATTCAAAATGCCACTTAAATGAATCTTGTAGAGTTTGTGCTTCCTTCTGAAACGTCACAAGCTAGGCCTCCACCATATGTACTGCTCTCAGCACTATCTTCTAAGTTCCCACAATAGCTCATTATGCTTAACACTCAATGGCTTTTCCAGCCCAAAGCTCTATAATATTCCCCCAAACAACATGGTCAGGTCTGTCATGGCAACATCTCAAGAACCCAGTCCCCAGTTTTGTTTTAGTTAGGTTTCTATTGCTATGATAAAACATCTTGACCAAAAATAACTTGGGAAAGAAAGGGTTTATTCGGTTTATGTATGTCACTATATTCCCTGGAGGGAGGCTAATGCAGGAACTTATGGCAGGAACTGAAGACGAAGCCACAAACCAACCAACCAAAACAATAAAAACACTGTTTACTGGCCTGCTCCCCATGGCTTTCTCAGCCTGCTTTCTTACACAGTGCAGCATCACCTGTCCAACGGTGGCACAGCCCATAGTGGGCCCTCCCATATTAATCATTAATCATGAAAATGCCTCTAGACTGGCCTACAGGCCATCTGATGGAGGTGTTTTCTCAAATGAGGTCCCCTTTCCCAGGTAACTCTAGCTTGTGTCAAGCTGACAAAAATTCAACCAGGCCAAGTTTGTAGATTTAGGAAATGGGTTCTAGCTAGAGGAAGCTGTGGTTGGAGGTGGAGTTTGTCCTTGGTTCCTTTCTTTCTTTCTGCATCCTGGCTACCATGATATACTTGTAGTGGGCACAAGTGCTCACAGATAAGCACTGGAGAAACCAGGAGTGCTAATCATGCACTGTCATCTCCTCAATGAAGGAGCTGTGTACCTGTTTCCCAACCAGAAAGCTTCGAGTGGATGTTCTTAAAAACCTGGTGACTGCCGGGCGTGGTGGCTCACGCCTTTAATCCCAGCACTCGGGAGGGAGGTAGAGGCAGGTGGATTTCTGAGTTCGAGGCCAGCCTGGTCTACAAAGTGAGTTCCAGGACAGCCAGGGCTACACAGAGAAACCCTGTCTCGAAAAACCAAAAACCAAACCAAAACAAACCAAAACAAAAAACCTGGTGACCTTTGCACTCTGTAGGGTTGGGCTTCACTGAAATTCCCCAGAATGTTTATCCCAGACTCTCCCCAGCTAGACCTTTAGCTTTAGCTTTGTTTTGTAGCCAGTGTAACCCATCCTGAGGAGGATATCACATGTATTTTATAACTTGCTGACTTCCATTAGAGGACACAGGAACCTGGGCTATAGTTTCATCTTCATGGTAGAGGTCTCATGTTCTTTGCAAAAGAATTTTGATGCAGTCATACCTTAAACTTTATTGTGTACATAGGATTGGGATAGTTTTTTCCAGAAAACCCCTTTTTCCAAAATTGTCCTGTACTTAAATACCTCTAAAATAAACTGGCCTGGTGTCACTCATGTTGAGCTGTGTCCTCTTCTTGCTTCACGCAGTTCATTTTTTTTGCCAGCATAGAGCTTGCACGGATTCCCTCAATCAACAGCTTTGCTCCTCTGTACACTCCCAAGCAGGGTGTTCTGTTTTACCACAGGTTCAGAAACAAGTGACCACAGACTTCATAGACCCAAATGTGTATTTCCTTCTGTAAAGTGACTTTTCTCAGGTGTTTTGCTATAGTGTAATTAAATGTAAATCAGTAGGGCTATTATAGAGAATAGTATACAGAGGTTCCTTAAAAAGCTAAACATGGGGGATGGATGGGGAAATGGATCTGGATAATGTGCTTGCTATGAAGCAAAAGGATTGCAGTTCAGACTCTTAGCACCCACATAAAAAAAGCCGGCCAGGCACCCCATAATCCCAGTGTTTGAAAGCTGAAGTCAGAGGACTCTTGGGATAAGCTCTCTAGACTAGCTGAGTCTATAAGCTCCAGGTTCAGCAAACAAACCAGTCTCAGTAGATAAAATAGACAGTCACTGAGGAAGATATCCAGTGTCAACTTGTCCTTTACAGGAATGAGCCATTTGTCTGTGCACATACTCATATATTTATGCCTTCACATGTGAACACACACACACACACACAAATGGATCTGCCAGATGATCAATCAATCCCCTTTCTGGACATATAACCAAAGGAAGTGAAATTATGCTGAAAAGATCACTGTCATATTTACTGTGCCTCTATTCTCAAAGACTAGAAGTCTACATAGATATCACCGTAGATATCAGTCTTGTGCCATTCAACAGATGAATAAGGAAGAATATGGATATACACAGACAAATGCGCTATTTGGTCACAGAGTGAAATCCTGCTCTTTGCAATGAAATGGATGAACAGAACTGGAGAATGTCATGTTAAGTGATATATCCCAGATACAGAAAGACAAGGCTCCGAGTGTCCCCTCTCACATGCAGATCTAGTGATGTACACAAGGTGGAATAAAAGCTGAAAACAGTGGGGAGGGGGGACCAAAGGAGACTGGCTCTCATCAGAGTATGCTCGGTGCATGTACAAAAACATTAAATGTGTATATGAAGTTAGTGCATGTCAATAAAAACTTAAAAGCTTTCATTATAAGAAAAGGTGGTTTAAAATGAGCCTCAAAAAAGTTTAAAAACATAGTCTTGAGTTTTTCAATATTTTTCAACTCAACAGTGCTGAGTACCTACCACAGAGAGGAATTGTGCTAAATGCTATGCACTCAGAGATGACAGAACAGCTGGGGATGAAATGGAATGTGAGCAGTTTTTGGCTGTGAGTCAAGCCTTAGCTCTGTCACATCTAAAATGCCAGGTATGGTGGTGGCAGCCTGAGACAGTCCTATGGGAAGCGCTGTTACCTGAGGCCAGTAACACTCTTCATTCCTTCAAGCCACCCACACTCAGCAGCTTAGGAGGAAAATCAGTCTGTGCAATTCCACAACAGTTAGTGTAATGCCACCATTGTTCTGTTTAGCTTGCAGTAGCTTTGTATGGTTTTGTTTCCTGATCTGAGAGCCCTATGCCTTCCCAGCATTAGAAGTGGCTGGGAAGATGCTGTCCACTCCTGAGCTGCGTTTCCAGCCTCTGAGCATCTTCACACCGCAGCTACTATTAAGAGACTTGTCTTGGAGTGAAAGTGTCAATCTCGTTTCTTGCTTTCCAAATTAAAGCACCTAAAAGTGCTTTTTTCAGCCTTTGGCTACCTGAATCAATGACTTGGGAAGAATGAATCAGCTTAAGTTATATTACTATCATTGTAATAGGAACTTAAAAAATGTGCGTGCATGTATATGTTTTAGTGCACTCATGGCATCAGAGAGCAAGCTGCGGGGATTTCGTCCTTCCCTATGTGGGGCTATGATTTAACTCAGGTTGCCACGTTTGGCAACAGGCACCTTTACCAAGTGAACTGTCTCTGGCCTCAGTAGGACATTTTTCAAAAGAGAATTCAAGAATTATTTTGTATGTGAAATATGAAGGGGAAATCAAGGTGCAATACTGAAAGTTAAGAAGAAAGCTTTATCTTTATGTTTTTAAAGACATATGTTTTATGGAGCCTCATGTAGCTCAGCTGGTCTCGAACTCTGTATTTGAAGCTGGTCTAGAGCTTCTCATCCTCCTGCACCTATCTCCCAAGTACTGGAATTAGAAGCATGCACTAACAAACTTGGCAGTTTGATGAATTTTTTTAGATGTAAGAGTCTAGCATTATTCACTAACTTTAAATATCTTCTTTGAAAAAAGAAGACTAGTTGGACAGGCAGTGGTGGCGCACGCCTTTAATCCCAGCACTTGAGAGGCAGAGGCAGGCGGATTTCTGAGTTCGAGGCCAGCCTGGTCTACAGAGTTCCAGGACAGCCAGGGCTATGCAGAGAAACCCTGTCTCGAAAAACCAAAGGGAAAAAAAAGAAAAAATAAAAAGAAAAAAAGAAGATTAAAACCAATGGGTTATGTTCAACATGAACTAAAACACACAGAATTTCAAAGGTATTTTATTCAAAATTCCCCATCTAGGAGAAAAGATATATAACAGTGTTTACACATGCTTCAAATAACTTATTCACTATACAGCTTACATTCTCTATAACAACACAGTAAACCAGCAAAAGACAACAATTAGCACTTAAATAAGATTCTACTGTGTAAAGCAATGAGTGTGGCACACTAGAAGGTGGAATCTACCTGCTTACCATGACGGAGTGGTTTGCAGTCATAAGCCATCATGGCCAGTGTGTGCTGTTCTGATTTGTAATGCCAAAGCCACTGTGAGCTTTCAGAATAGAATGTTTTTTCTTGCTAAATCTGGTGGGTGAGGAACGGGGTCCATTTTTATCCCTTTTGCAAAAAATAAATATATTCTCCCTTTTTATGCTAAGTCCACAGTTTTAAATAAAACACGTATTTGTGTTTGTGCTGTAGCACAGAACTCTACTAATCAGCACTTCACAGCCGGCAAGATAGTCCAACGTTACAGGAACAGAAACAGACCACTTCAGTGTGCCATAATAGCACCTAGAAAAATAGCACTGGGGTCAGATTTCTCTGCTGTTCTTATGATGCAGGTAACATGGAAAACACCAGAGTACAGGAAGAAACCAAAGGAAAGAGGCAAGATGCTTTCCTGCTCTTCAAAGATCTTATCAGCAAATGTACTCCGACATACTTGACAAGGACTTCTAATCTAAGCCAGGCACACGGCAGCCTGCAAAGGGTGGTCAGATGAAAGTGACTGGGCCCTGAAATCTGACCCTCTGCCAAGAAATTATATTTTCCAAGATTGGGAAAGGCACAGAAGGTGCACATTTCAATTTGGCTCAAAAATAATGAAAATTAACCTTAAAAGTTGGCAACACTTATAAAAACAAATGCCACTTTCTTTGACAGAACTACAATAAACCAACAAAAAGCCAATCCCAGGCACGATCCTCAGGGCCCACGCATGACTCCTCGGCATTTCTGTACAGACCCAATCTGAAGGACTGCGTCTATAAAGGAAGGGCTAACCACTGACTTCACCTACAACTCTGCTCTATCAGTGTTTGCTCTCAAGAACTAATCTGTAGTCAGACTAAGTTCCTTTCTGTGGAACTGCAAACTTGAAATGTTCTAATGTTTAGCTGTGGCAGAAGTGATTTACACACCACAGATCGCACGCCCCACAGAACACAGAGGGTCAGGAAGTCAACTCACACTTTACCTGTAAAGCTAATGAGGGTTCCAGTGTGGTACATGTAAACCAGGAATCATAAGTTTCCAAAAAAAACAAAACAAAACACCCCCAAAAAACCAACCAGCAGTTATGGTCAAGTATATTTATCATTCATATCTTTAAAAGACAGCAAATAGTACTTAGGATAAATGTAAACATAAGGCCCTAAGAGAATACATCTATTCTAGGAGGAGACATTCACTGTAACGATGTACCTGACATAAGGTACAGACCTCTACTGACAAGTGTAGTGTACCCTGTCCTGCAGCAGGACGCTGGAGGATGGCTATGCCCACACTGCTGAGACACTGTAACAGCAGGTGTGACTGTGAAGAGTCAGACATAGCAAACCACACATTCAAAAGGTCATTAGAACATCACGTTCTTGTACACTAGTGTAGAAAGGTCTCCCAAAAATGAAAGAGTGTAGGCCTGGCTTAATTTTCTCAGCTAGAGCCATTATTATGTTAAGATCGCCCTCTGCTGTTAAATCAAGATCTATCTTCAGGTTCCGAAGAGACTTAAAGGGCCTTTTCCCCTTCTGCCTATAAACAAAACAAAACAGACAAAAACCCCGCATTATAATACAGACAATGTTCAAAGGGAACGAACAGCAACTGTCAATGCATAAAGGCTTTCCTCTAGAGGAGCAGGACTCACGTTTCATCCTCTATGTACTTGATTAGTGTCAAGGCTTTTCTGTGAAGAGTGAGGAGGAACTGTGCAAGGAAAGTACTCCTGAGAGACAGGCCAGGCTTCAAATGGAAAACCTGCAAGGACACGAGACAGTGCGGCTTCCGTGACATTGCTGATAGGATCTGACACACATCACCCATTACAGCCATTTCTTCTGATTTCCAAAGGGCAGGACTACGGTAGTGGCAAATGTCTGGAAACCCACTGTCCATTTTTGAGATTCCCTATTTTAATGCACTTAGATCTAGTATTCTACATTAAAATATCTCCTTATTTTATTATGAAAATAACTAAGTCAATGACTTCAGGTTGTGTGAAGTAGAGGATGAGGGAACTTTTCAGCTTCAGAGACATGGGATTACATGACAACAGGCTGTCCTCTTTACGCTGTCACACCTCACACAGACCCAGATCCACAAGTCCCAGTGAACACGAAGTTCTCCTTATCTCAACTCTATGTCTATGGCACAGGATCTTGACCTGATTCCCAGAGTGGTGTTATAACAAAGCTCTGGTTACGTATAGAAACAAGCCGCATATATCCATCACCATCTCCAAATGTATAGCTCATCAGATATTTTTAAAAACAGAGACAATAAAGATGCTACCACTTAAGCAGAAGTAAGCTAAGTTTTAAGAATATTTTCAATTCAATTAACACAAATGAAAGCACACCCTCTCTTCATCAACCACAAAAATTCTAAAGGTATAGGGTTGGACCTGAAGCAACCACTAGAATGGAGAATGCTGCTTTAACTGTAACATACAGGCTATTTCCCATTAATAATTCAAAGAGAAATCCATTTACAGACTATAAAAAGGCCTCTAGCACTTTAATTCTTTGGTGCTTTTTATGTATTCTGTAGGCACTGTGGGACATATTTTAAAAGAAAATACATAATGTTCTTTTGTCTGGCAATGGGTGGTATCATATTTACCTGATCCAGGAAGGCTTTCACTAGAGTGTCTCTATGTAAGACATCTTGGAAAATATTCCTAAGAAGAAAAAGGTTCAGATATTAAATGGTTTTACAGGGTTACATTCCACAACTTCTTGCTCTAGTCAAAAAGCTGAAGTTTTGTAAACAGATGTGTAAGAAGACAGATGTGTGTATCTAGAATGCATACTTAGTTTGCAAGGGGCCCTGGGTTCAATATTCAGTGCACACAAAATAAATGTAAACAGTCATGTACACACTCAATGCATACAATATAAACACACACATACACATACTTAATGCACACAAAATAAACACAAACACACACACAGATCCACTTTAACGCAAGGGTACATTTGTACATTATTGGTGTTTTTGAGGCTATCCAGGCAGGGCATGTGCCTGTCTATCAATGTGATTAGAACCCTCACCTTACAAATTAGCCTCAGGTCAAGAGACTCACCATCTGTATGTATGAGCCAGCAGCATAAGTTATTACTACCTCAGCTATGACTGACATGTAAAGTTCAGACAAAATGGCCAACTGAGATGACCCACTTCAGCATGCTGGCCAGACCAGAAGCTAATGAACAATACTGTTTTATTTCTCAGCCCCCATTCCCTTTCAGTGTTTTACTTCTGTCTTTCCCTAGGCTATTGTATTCATGTCAGAGGAAAAATATAATATTTATCACAGTAAGATAAATGGAAAGCAAGACTCAGACGGTAGAGATCACAACACTACCGTCCAGGAACCATGAGGAAGAGGGAAACCGACAGAATAGAGCAGGAGAGCAGCACGCTGCCTCTCAGTCTTAAGGGATGAATGCACCAACTGGAGAAAGAGACCCTGGAAGGAACGCCAGCACTTCATGGTTTCTGGCTGGAAACTGATAGCACCGTCACAGGGTTGTAGATCCTTTAGAACTTAAGTCCACTGTTTCCCAATTTCTGTTTTACTGAATGAGATCTGGATCACAAAAAGCTGGAAAAGGAAAGACTATCTCCAAGGAAATGTCAGACTTTAATGTATTATCAGACTGCTTTTATCTTAAAAAGGTTAAAATTAAAAATAACTTAACTGGGGATTACTCAGTGGTATTAATAAGTAACTGCTTAGTGGTACAGTAATTGCCCAGTGTGTGAGTCCCTGAATCTGAAACTTCAAACCTCTCAGACTCAAAAGTGAATTATTATTTAAAACACACTGATATTATCATGAGCCCAGAATAATAGAAGATATAATCTTGTGGCTGAAAATATTTCTGACAATTTTATATTCAAGACATTTACTTAGAACTGGAAATAAAATTCTAAAATTCATGACATGATTTTGTCATGCCAGAATAGCTGAACAATTGCTAATTTTCCAATTGTTCAAACACACACATCCAAAATAAAACCACTAACATGGTGCAAATCCACTCAAGTTTACCTCATTTCCTGAGAAGAGATTCTAAACAACTAAAAAGATAAACAGGACTTCAAGTATATTAGTCATGAGGAAGATGCAGGCACATAAGACTCAGTGAGAAAACTTCTATGTTTTCAAAAGATTGGCAGTATGTGAACTAGTGAGTTCAATTTGAATAATTCCTCTTCTGAAACAATTCCTCTCAACCTTTCTAAGCAATAACGAGAGCAGAGCAGAGCTGTGTAGAATGGGTTCTTTTTAATTCTGCAGCTCCACACAGGAACCTCTGGGCACCGTGTTCCTACTGTGCCTCTGGGCAGCAGTTTACTGTGGCTGCTGGTGTCCCTACCATGCGCATCTTGTTTAAGCTCTGCTTGCTTCTTCAGACACACAGATGACACCCATTGCTCCAGGATTACTGCTGCCTAAAGCCCTCCAACCCAGATGAGCACACTTAGCGTCTTTTCAGTACGTACCAAGGAATAGCACCATTTCAAGCTCTTAATTAATTCAAGAGAACAGGAATACGGTCTCACTATTCTTTTTCAGACTCTAGAACACCATTTAAATGCTTTCTTGAAGTTTTATAATTAAAAATCCTAAGTTCCTCCAAACCCATAAGCACTTACTGCCTTCTACTTTGCTGCTCACATCTTCTGGTAAGAAATAAATAGCAAAATATAAAATGCAAAGAAAAAAATTGTTCTCTTTATAAATTTCAACTACTTTTCTGTGTTTGATATTCACACCCAGGAAAAAATACTTAGAATTACTCAGTCTAGCATACAATGAACGTTATACACTAAATTTCCAGCAGTAGGGGCTGGCACTTTCTGACATAACTATTAAGCTGGCCCTTCATTAAGTAATTAGGAGATCTGTATATATTTGCTAAGTATTTATTTGTAAGAGAAAATCTTTACCTAACTTAGTGAAATAGTATTTTAAGAAATGAAGATTTAGGCTAGGTATGGCGGCACATGCCTTTAATCCTTGTACTTGGGTGGCAGAGGCAGGTAGATATCTGCGAGTTGAGGGCTAGCCTGATCTATATAGTGAGTTCCGGGCCACCTATATAAGTCATCAGGCCCAGTGTGACTGTCTAAAAATAATAGTATAAAAAAATTTAAAGTTGGGGCTGGTGAGATGGCTCAGCGGGTAAGAGCACGGACTGCTCTTCCAAAGGTTCTAAGTTCAAATCCCAGCAACCACATGGTGGCTCTCAACCATCTGTAATGGGATCTGATGCCCTCTTCTGGTGCATCTGAAGACAGCTACAGTGTACTTAGATATAATAATAAATAAATCTTAAAAAAAAAATTAAAGTTAAGAAAATAAAGAAAAAGTGCCTGAGTATGTGCTTGTCATATTTTTTTCTTTTAAATACAACTTGCACTGTTTTTACTCATAAATGAGAAAAGTTATATGTTGTTTAACAATGTAAAGTTCAGACAAAATGGCTAAGCGTCACATACAAATCAGGAGTGAAACTCTCATCTGTGTAGATGATGGTGTCCTGCGCCATGTCCTCTTCTGAAGTTGCCCTCCAGAAGGCTATCAGCTCTGACCTCATGTATCTGCGTTGATTATAAATATGTTCATGACACGGTGGCATCTGCTTGACAGTGTTGACATCCACATCAATGTGCGTGGTGGGGTACGGGGCATACATAACTTGCCGGAAGGGTAGGACAAAACTGCCTGTTGCATCCTGTCAGAAGGAAGAGAGAACTCACTGACCACATGCCAACTGAGAAAGCAATTGTTAAAAGAATATAATAATGATAAGAGATGCATACTCCTGTGAATCCAGTACAGGACTTATTCAGAAATAACCTTCAAGCCATTACTGTATAAAAATCCAGCCACTACCGTTTGTGTTGACAGTGAAAGTATACAGTATACCATAAAAAGTGGGTCAGAACATACCATGTGCAATCCAACTGTAGGATGTGGGCACTGAAGGAGATACGCACTGCAGAAAAAGACTACAAAGACCTATCTATACCAAGTTAATGTGATTACTTGCTGGTCTGTAAAATTATGATTGCCTTTTTCCACTGTTTTATCTTCTTCATATATCTAAATGAATATGTATGTTAATAGGAAAAATATTTACCTCTTTCTAGGCAGCCGGGCAGCCACTTAGCATGCAGCAAATACCTGCTGTGTACAAGGTATTTTGCTGAGTGTAGAACATAGAGGCTATTGAATCTTTCACTCTTAGAGGCTAGGATAATTACCGTGTATCAAGGTATTTTCTGGAAGGCTATACAACTCTGCTGTCCTTGCTAATGCAGGTTCCTGTTGTTGTAGTTTATCAACTTGTGATAAACTTTGTGAGAAGAGATGCGTAGAAGTTGGAGATATGGAAGTTGATAGGGAAGACTGGACTTGCCACAAGGACCCAATGCCCCTAAGCAGTAGGAAGCAGTCTAAAGAGATGTGCACACATCTCTACCACTAACCTCCTTTCTCTCCTAGTGCTGTGGGGTTGGAAGGAATTAGGGAGGATTCAGGTGGGAAGGGACAAGAACCCAATGTGACAGCTAAAGCAAATAGGCCAACATGATCTAGCTTTGCTTGGAGAGCTGGCAGCTACTTCACTCAATCACAGTTTTGCACTTGCCCTGTGTCTAGTGTAGCGGGAACTCTTTTAGAAACAACATTATCTAATTGAACAAGGGGTGCCAGGAAGTACTGTGTACTTCACTGTGACTTTAAAGGAAATTGGTAAGATTAAGATTTATAAAATCAAAGTTAGAAATGTGTTTTCTTTTTTTCTGAGCTTATGGTCTGAAACCCAAAAGCTGATTTTCCTTTTGGGGTGAAAGTGGAGACTGAACTCAGGGCCTTTAACTTTCTTAGTAACCACCAACCATATTAGTAATTCAATCACCAAAAGCTACATTTTTATTTGCAAGAATTCAAGTTTTTAAGATATGTTTTTAATTTTGTAAACTTAATTATAAAAAATTTTGCAAATATATATATATATATATAAATATCACACACCAAAATTAACCAGTCCCAACGTCTATACAAATCCATCAATTTCTACAGTTAGAATAGGCTTATGGAACAGAAGCTGTGGGGCTCCACATTCAATTTACCTTTTTAGTATCAAATGTATCTCATGCACTTACCTACCACCTACAACAAAAAAATTCATGACACAATTAAACTAGAAACACACACACCTTCCATAACTTGTATCCATTACATGAATCTAGTCCTTTCTAATGCCCTTTATATGTTATATTTAATTTTAAAATTGATAATAATATTAGCACTTAGAAAATTGAGGCAGGTGGATTGTTGTGAGTTTAAGGCCTGTCTACTTTTGCTTCAACTTGACAAAAGCTAGAGTCATCAGAGAGGAGGCAGATTCAAAGAGAAAATGCCTCCAAAATGCCTAAGCTGTAGTCAAGTCTGTGGGGCAACTGTGATTCCTGAGGGAGGGTTCAACCTGTTGCACATGGGACCACCCCGGAGCTGGTGGTCCTGAGTTCTATAAACAGGCTGAGCAAGCCTAGGGAGAGAGCCAGTCAGCGGCTTTCCTCCATGGCCTCCAGATTCCTGCCCTGCTTGAGCTCCTGTTCTGACTTCCTTTGATGATGAACTGTGATGTAGAAGTGTAAGCTGAATAAGCCTATTTCTCCCCAAGTTGCTTTGGTGGTCATGGTGTTTCCTCACAGCAATAGTAACCCTAACCAGGACAAAAGTTGGTACCAGGAAAACACAGTTACAGTGACAATTTGATGGCAGCAGTGTGAAGGGCTAGGGCAGAGTTTTCCAGAAGGCATGCTTTGAATCAATATACAATATATGAGACATTTTCTTTGATACCAGGATCCCTAGGTCCAGGGATCAAGTGGTAGAAAAGAGACTAATTCTACTCACTATCACCCTGGAGTGACCCATGAAAAATTTTTGCTCCCTATTCCTGAGACCTTAAATTCTGCTTGCCTAGAACAACATTATATTGAACTGGAAGCTCAGATTTTCCTCTGGCAACTTTGGACTTCTGATGCCCTTGAGTCAACTGGCTAAGAAAAGAATAACAGTGTTAGGAGGTATGACTGATGCAGATTACAAAGGAGAACTGGGACTGCCTCTCCACAATGGAGGTAAGAAAGATTACATCTATAGTGCAGGAGATCCTTTGGGGCATGTGTTGGTGCTACCATGTCCTGTGATTAAAGTCAATAACCTCATCCAGGCAGGATGACAAAGGGCACGTACATGTAAGGAATGAAGGTATGTGTCACTCCTCCAGGAAAAGAGCCAAGACCTGCTGAGGTTCTTGCCAAGGGTGGAGAAAATACAAAATGATTTAGCAGAGGAAGGTAGTTATTAATACTTAGGCCACATGACTAGTTGCAGAAAAGAGGATTATAATTGACAGAGTTTCTGTCCTATTTTCTTTTTTTTTTTTTTTTTCCCTTGTTCCGGTCAACCCCGCTCGCTCTGCTCGACCCCGCTCGCTCCGGCCAGCCCCACTTGCTCCCAGCCGCCCCCNGTAGCTGACTTCAGACGCACCAGAGGAGGGCGTCAGATCTTGTTACGGGTGGTTGTAAGCCACCATGTGGTTGCTGGGATTTGAACTCATCACCTTCGGAAGAGCAGTCGGGTGCTCTAACCCGCTGAGCCATCTCACCAGCCCCTCTGTCCTATTTTCTTAAGAATACATTTGTACAGACATTTGCGCTTTCTTTCATCAATTTCTTTATCATATGATATAACATCAATTAAGATAACATCAATGGTTATCATATTTAAGTTTGAGATATTAAAAGAATAAGACATTGCCACCTATTGTAAATTTACCATGTTTGCTGATGTATGAAGAATAGTTATATCATGTTAGGCATAATTAGGACCTGGTTAAATATATAATGAATGCATTTCTGATTGTATGTGGAATAGTTATTCATGTTTAGGTGTTGTTATGACCTGGTTATTGTTTTCATTCAGAAATTAATTATGTCATAAGGAGATATGATTGTGTATCAAGTTGATATTGGGTGGACTTGTAATAGTTACTTTTGGTTGTCATCTTGACTCCATCTAGAACTAAAAATCCAAAGGTAGAGGGCACACCTGTGAGGGAGTTTAGCTTAATCTGAAGTAGAAAGATCCACTTCTAATACAGACCTTTGAGGTAGGAAGACACTCTTTTAATCTAGATCATTTGAGATGGGAAAAGACATGCTATTTAATGCCATTTAAAAATACATTTAATCCACATCTAGTCTGGGCCACTTGTTCTGCTAGAAGCCTATATAAGGACATGGAAAAGGAAGCTTTTGTTTTCTGCCTAATTACCTTCACCTTGCTAGCAAGACCATTCCTCACTAGCATTGGAGCCTATTTCTTTGGAATTCAACTGTATACAGAAGCCAGCTGAGACATCCAGCCTTGTGGACTGAACAACTATTGGATTCTTAGACTTACTGTTCATAGCCCGCTATTGTTGGATTAGCTGGATCTTGGCCTGTAAAGCTAAAAGTCTAATACATCCCATATATCTAAGTTTTGCCAACTCTAGAGATTCCTGACTAATACACATGCATCTATTCAATCAACACAGAGCAACCACTGTATTTGCAGGGTACAATGAATTTCAGTACATGCACACAAAGTGTGATTCACTCAGGGTATCATACCTAGCATCTCAGATAGTTATCATTTTCTTTTGTTAGTAACATTCACAATTCCAATTACTAGCTATTTAAAAAACAAAAACTAGAACTGGGGAAATGACTCAGTAGGCAAAGTACTAATTTCTGTGTAAACATGAGGACCCAACCTAAGTTAGGATCCCAGCACCCATGTAATCAATTGCAGCAGCCTATATCTATCTATACCTATAGCCTGTACTTATAAACCAGTGTACTTATAACCTAGAGTATTGGGAGATGTATGGACAGGTATATCTTAGGGCACCACTGCTATTCAAAGATTAGAGAGAGACCCTGCCTAAAAAACACAGCCCAGAATCAGACACTCTATATCAACCACTGCCCAGCCAGTCTATTCAAAGGTTAGAGAGAGACCCTGCCTAAAAAAAAGAGCAGTGCAGAGTCAGACACTCAATATCAACTTGTGTCCACACACTTCTTTCTTTCCCCCATACACAAACCAGAAAAATACAATAAACTGTCACAATTATTCTACAGTGCTACAGAACATTGTAAGCCATTCTTTTAGTTATTTTAGGTATAATTTTAAGTTAGTCAACCCTAAGCCTCTCTATAGCTTTTCCCTAGCACCCTTTGTAAGTTCTGGTAGTCTCTGTATTTACCTTCTGCTTGTATGAGATAAACGTTTTAGCTTTTACACATAATGATAACATGCAGCATTTATCTTTCTGTGAGTGGCTTGTTTCACTTATCACAACTGACTTTCCTTTGTGTGGTCAGACACTCCACTGTGCCTATGCACCATTCATTTGCGCATGGGCATTTAGACTGATCCTGCATGGTGACTCAGGCTGCAACACAGATGAAGGTGCCTGGGCTTCATCCACATACCGAGTGCATTTCTTTTAGGACTTGCCTAGTGGTGAGATCGTTGGTTCAAATGTCTAATTGTTTGCTCATTTATTATAGTGCTGAGCCTTGTATGTTCTAGGTGACTGCTCTACCACTTGTGGTTTTTTAATTTAAACTGTCATCCTATCCTATTGAACGGCAAATTAATAATTTAAATTCCTGCAATATGTGACAAGTACACTTCCTCCATGTCCTTGAAAGCATTTGTCACTTTTTGTTGTTGTTCTGATAATATCCATCTAAGTGGGGCAATATCTCATCAGGGTTTTGAATTTACCATATATGCAGCAATGCTAAGTACTACTTCATATCTACCAGTTATTTTCATATCTTCTTTGGAGATGTCCACTCCATCAGCACTTGCTTATATTGACCTGTGTGATGAACTGCCCACAAGTATATCCTCTCCTCCTACGGGTTATTACTGCACTCTGCAGGTTGCTTTCTTGGTTGTGCAAAAGCTTTGCAGTGTGATGTCATCTGTCATGTTTGGGTTTTGTTGTTTTTGATTTGGGGGATATACTAAAAAAAACAAAAACAAAAACAAAACAACCCTTTTTCCCAGACTGACATGTTGAATTGTTTCTCTTAAGTTTTCTTCTAGTAGCTGGTGAACAGGATCTCAGGTTTAAGCGTCTTATCTAGCTCAGTTTGTGTCTGGTGAGAATGAGTCACTCTGGCTTTTTTCACAGGATGTCCAGTTCTCCCAGAGCACCACTGTAAGAGAACTCCGTATCTCTGAGGTATATTCTTTTTTTTTTTTTTAAGATTTATTTTATTTATTATATGTAAGTACACTGTAGCTGTCTTCAGACACCCCAGAAGAGGGCGCCAGATCTCGTTACAGATGGTTGTGAGCCATCTGAGGTATATTCTTACTCTAAGTCTTGAGGACTCCAATCTGAGTCCATCAGTATCTGTTGTGAAATTAGGTACATCTATGCTACCAGCTTTGATATTTCTGCATAAGATTGCCTTGCCTACTCAGGGTCTGTACTAATCAGACTCCATGAACATGACAAAGCACCCAGAAAACTCAGCTTTAAAGAGGAAATGTCTATTCTGACTCATTGTTTCAGTCTATGGGCATCGTCCACCTTACTTTGGGTTCATGGAGCGGCAGAACACCATGGCCAGGTGCACAGGGGAGAGCCTGGATGGAGAGGGGTGAGGTTGCAAACCAGGTTCCTACTGTATCTTCCATAGGCATGGCCCCAGTGACTTAATGAGAAACATCTCAACCAGGCTACAATTCCTCGAATTTCCATCACTTCCCAACAGTGGAACCAGCTAAGATGAAATGTTTAACATAGCATATGAGTCTTTGGGGACACTGCAGGTCTGAAGGGCAGCAAACCAAGGGGTGCTTCTTTCTAGTTCTGTTAAGAACATCTTCACATTTAGAGAGGATCTGTACAGAGTCTTCAGAGAACTCTGAGTTGGATAGGCATTTTAGCAGCAGTCTTTCAGTCCTGAGTACTGGATGTCTTCCCTTCATTTTGCTATGTTTACATCCTTAAGAATAACTATGAGAGAACCATGCAGTGACCATGAAAAGCAGTTTCTTTATGGTTTTGTGTATTTGCATGTACATATACATACATACACATATATATGTATATGTATGTATACACACACACACATATACATATACACATAAAACACACACACACACACACACACACACACACACACACACACACACACTTGTATGCATGCATGCATGTGAAGCCTGAGGTTGATGTTTGTAATTTTCCTTGATGGAAATCAATAATTTCCATCTTATTCTTTTGGAAGCAGGGTCTCTCAAACCCAGAGCTTGCTGGAAAAACATTTATTTCCACTTAATTATTGAAAAAAAATTGCTAATTTATATTTATCTGGCTTGCTTAAAAAAAGCGAACCACATTTAATATAAAAACTAAAAGTATAAGTACTAGAAACAGACATTTTGCCTACATTTTCAGAGACATTTTAATTTCTTAAAATGAGTAAGTATGGTGCATATTTATACTACTCAGGAAGCAAAAGGAGCATTACCATTTCAGAGGCTCAGTCTGACTCAAGCATGTATTTACAAAGAAAACACCAAGGCTAGACACATAGCTAGAGGGAACCAAGTGAAATACAAGTATTATCCCATGGTGTTTCATAGATGATACTAACTATAAATCCCTAAGACGTACACTTCATGCTCAGAACGTTGAAAACAAACCAGACAATTAAAACATTAAACGCTAACAATATCCTGTACAAAGATTCTCAGTGATTATTTGTAACCTTCATCTTTACTTGTTGCTTCACACATGATAATGATCGATTGGCAAGTGTACCTTTAGCAAGCCTTGTACAAAGAGTCCCGAGTCGTACTTAAAGGACGATTCTGCTTTACACAACCTGGAGCATTTCCTCTCAGTTGGTGTCAGAAAAAGGCACAGTGTTCTTACTATCTAGAGAGGAAAAGAGTCACCATTGAAATGTGAAGTAAAAAGACCATTGCTTATGAAATAAATTTAAATAGAAATTTTTGTTGCCATCATTAAAACAGTTCCCAAGTAAGGAGCATCCTTTGGCAGGGCATGGGTCAAAACACATACTGCTTACAAAGGGATTTTGTGGCCAGTTGAGTTTAGGAAGTAGCTGGTAAATCAACTGCATGGATGCTTTCTCAGAACTTATTACACTTGAGTAACTATTGTTGCTCTCGAAGTAAAGAATATTTGTCCTTTCCCAACTGTATTTGGCCATGAAACCTTCTTCTGAGTGAGCAGTCATAGCCTAGTGCAATACTTGGCATATCTCTACCTAGCACCAACTGCCTTTGGAGTGGGCAGACCACTCTGGAGAATAAACCGCGTGTTTCAATGAGGGGACTATTGTCTGATTGTCTGAAGCAAAGTGGCAACAGGACTGCCCAAAATCTTCCACAGAAAAAACCCTACCCACTTTCATGGGGAACAAGTGAATGCTGCCAGTAAGAAGAGCTGACCTAGAGCTGTACAGAGAAAGGTAACCAGCTGTATAGCGGTGCTGGAACTCTGACCACAGCCAGAGACAGCTTCAAGACATTGCCTTTCAACTAGAGTAGTGACAACTTCTCTCTCAAAAATGAAATGATCAAGGATAAGCTACTCAACCTAGAAGAAGATGAAAGATGAAAAAATATTTAAGTGATGCCCAAACAATGGAACCTTTCTCTTTTCATAAAGCCAACCAAGATGACCCCCCATGGGACCCAAGGCCTTCAGCATCTCAAATGGAAAGCTACTTTTTGGGGTTACGCATAACAGCTCTAAATGTCTAGCTAAAATATAATGAGAGTTTTAGAATTCTGTCATAAATGATTGAATAAGAATTATAAATCTGGCAAATTAAAGTTCATATAAGTACATAGGCTGACTCTCAAAAAAAAAAAAGAAAAAGAAAAAGAAAGAAAGAAAAGAGGTGAGTAACTTTGTAATGCAAATAGCAACCTCTAACTTATTTCCATGTAAAACATTTAAAAAGAAATTAGGTTTGTTTCAGTTGATATGAATAAGTATTTTTATGTCTTCAGTGACTATAAAGATGGCCACTGATTTTTGGCCCAAACTCTCTGGAAATGTTTGATCACATGTGTTGGCTCCCTCACACCATTATGGACATGGTATAAACTCACAGATTTTGCAGAAATCACCTCCAGAAGCTGAATGAATCATCTAGTTAGCCATTTTATTCTATCTGCTTTGGTGATTCTCACAATAAAGCTGCAGTATGTATTCACTCTACACTTCATGGTAATATTCATCAGCACAGTTTCCTACCTCACATAGCCAAAGTGTTATGTCCTCACATAACAAACTGTTTAGTAGGTAAAGTCATACAGGAATAAAAACCAACAATTGGAAAATAGGAGAAAAATATCTCTTTTAAAGGTCAGGCAAGATGGTGTACATTTTCAATTTCTGTAGTTGGGCATAAGAGGCAAGTTGACTGTGGTGAGTTTGAGACTAGCCTGATCTACATAGTGAGTTGCAGGCCAGCCCAGACAATATAGCGAGACCCTGTCTCAAAAAAGAAAAATCTCATTTAAACATTTTTCTCAAAACTATTGATGATACAACTATGAGTTATAGATTATCAAAATTAATGTGGTAATTGAGTTCTTACTCATTCTATTAGAGTCAGTTCTGCTAGAGGGTGTCAGAGAAATTTGGTAAAATTACATTGTTTCCTTACACTGTCAGGTTATTTCAATTGCAGCCTACTATTTAAATGATAATTTATGATATGCTAGTGATGATAAAAGTCAGATTATGTTGAACTGTAGAATGAATTACCTTATTTACTTTCTCTGCACTGCTGCCAACTACGACAGAACAGCCACAGGTCTGCAGATGTGAGCTGATGGCACTGTAAGTAATGAAAACATTGGCGGGGGTTACAGTTTCACAACGAGAAAGCCCAGCAAGGTTAGGATAACACACAAGAGCTTGATGAACATCAAAGCCATCCGCATAATGTCATCTTCTTTTCCTGTAAAACCCTGCATTTTCTAGGGACCATTCACAGATCTTAAGACAACTCGGGACAGGAGCAATGGCTCACTGCTGAAGAGAGTGCCTGCTGCTCTCGCAGAGACAATCCAGAACCCACATGGCGACTCACAACCATCTAGTTTCAAGAAAGCCAAAGCCCTCTTCTCCTTTTTGCAGGTACCAGGCACACATAAATACATGTGTACATACACATATGCAGGTATTCAAACACACATAAAATTACATACATTTTTAGGAAAAAGATACCCCAGTTAGGTAATAGATGCCATTATTTTATAGTGACTTCTTTAAAGAGAAAGGACACTGGAAACAACATATGAGTGGCTGGCACCAGCAAACTCTCAAGTGCTTCTGAGTCAAGCCATTCAGGCCTTGATGTTAAGCACGTTCACCTGGTATTTCACTGTGAGCTTATAGGAAGGGAATGTGACATAGGAATAAGCACTTTAACACAATCCTTATTCACTTCTCTCTTGTTACTATTGACAGTCTGCAACTGTAAAGGAGACTACAACAGGAGATAAGGGACACACATAGAACACTCAGCCCTGCAGAGGAACAAACAGCTGCTCCATCAGTGTACTGGTTGGTTTTGTGTGTCAACTTGACACAGGCTGGAGTTATCACAGAGAAAGGAGCTTCAGTTGGGGAAGTGCCTCCATGAGATTCAGCTGTGGGGCATTTTCTCAATTAGTGGTCAAGGGGGGAGGACCCCTTGTGGGCGGTGCCATCTCTGGGCTGGTAGTCTTGAGTTCTATAAGAAGGCAAGCTAGTAAGTAATATTCCTCCATGGCCTCTGCATCAGCTCCTGTTTGAGTTCCAGTCCTGACTTCCTTTGGTGATGAACAGCAATGTGGAAGTGTAAGCTGAATAAACCCTTTCCTCCCCAACTGTTTCTTGGTCATGATGTTTGTGCAGGAATAGAAACCCTGACTAAGACAGTTAGTATTGCCTATTCCACTGTCTGTCTGTCTTTCTTTTTAGTTTTTTTGAGACAGGGTTTCTCTGTGTAGTCCTGGCTATCCTGGAACTCACTCTTTAGACCAGGCTGGCCTCAAACTCAGAAATTCACCTGCCTCTGCCTCCTAAGTGCTGGTATTAAAGGGGGTGCGCCACCATGCTCGGCTCACTTACTGTCTTTCTTAGAGCAAATATAATAGGGCACACTGTCTACTGGCTCATTGGCTTCACTGTCCTAGGTTCTTTATATTATCCATGTCACTTAGTGCCTACAAGGACCCAAGAAACTAGCTGTTATCACTGTTCACATCTCACAGGTAAGAAAATGGAGGTTCCGTTTTGGGTAGCTTCACCAAGTTTTCACAGTTGTAACCTAGACAGTCTGATATTAGAGCCCATGTTCTTAAATATTAAATTACACAAGAAGATGAAAATGTCTCTGGGCGGTGGTGGCGCATGCCTTTAATACCAGCACTTGGGTGGCAGAGGCAGGCGAATTTCTGAGTTCGAGGCCAGCCTGGTCTACAAAGTGAGTTCCAGAGAAACCCTGTCTCAAAAAAACCAAAAAAGAAAAAAAGAAAAATGTCAGTCTAAAATATGAATGATTTCCATTTCTAGACCTAAAGAATTCACAAGAATTTAAAATGCAACTCAAACTTGATAGGTTCTTAATGAGAATTGCAAGAAGAAACCAGACCCAAACATAGACCAGATCTTCTCTGGGTACTATGGAAACTCAGCCTTTTTAGACTGTGGGAAGAGTAACGTCAGATATGCCACTACTATATGAGTGAGAACAACATGTGTAAGCTCAAATGTGCAACGCTTACCCTAAATAATTGGAGGAAGTAGGTTCTCTACCATTTTTTCTTCTAAATCTTGTCATGGGTGAGCATTAAGATTTTTATCTGTTTTACTTAGCATTCAGAAAAAGAAGTAAAATTCTTACTTGAGAAGAAAGCCTTCGTGACAACTGTCACCAATGTCATCATCATTGAGCACTGTGTCAGCTATCTAGAATGCACAATACAAAAATTAGTCTGTTTACAGTGTTTGGAGAACTCTTACTAAGTATGCTGAAGTCTAGGGCCAGAAGGACAAAGGGGGATTGGCCAGGAAGAATAAAGGGCACTTATTTATAACTTACCCTTCTTAGCTATCAGAATTAGGAGGCCGAGCTTAAGGACAAATTAGCATCAGGAACAGTCTAGAGAGATGTACTCATGGAAAATGTGTGAAATATCCTCAACAAATGGTCAAAGAAACTGGTGGAAGAGGAGCGGGAGACATGTCTCAGTGCTCAAGAGCACCGGCTGCTCTTCCTGAGAACTTAGGTTCAATTTCCAGTATGCTCGTGCGCGCGCGCGCGCGCACACACACACACACACACACACACACACACACACACCACTCAAGGGAACCCATAAAAGATACATGACACTTACATCAATGTTTTCAGGAACACTGTGTGATTTCATAGATGCAAGCAGCTCCATTACAGGAATGACTTCCCCAGTAAGCATAGGAATGATACTCTGACCCTGGGTCAAACATAATGGAGTGAACGAAATCAGTGTGGGTGGGCAGGGCAGGAAAAACATTTCAAGTGGAGGCAGAGAGTAAAACACCCTTGACTGGAATTGTTAAGTGCAGTCCCCAAAGCCCCCTACTCAGAAACCACTGTCAGGGTTTTTATGTTCTTTAAGCTTCTTTTCCTTGGTGAGCATGGTTTATCATACACTCTCACATGCAACATTTAAGCTACAGTGCTGTATATTAAGTATATTAAGCTTAAATAACATTTAAGCTTAAGCGCTTTTATAAGCGCTTGTTAAAGGCCACGTTTAAAAAGTGAGAAAAATTAAATGCAAAAAGATGTTGTACTGGCTGGTTTTATGTGTCAACTTGACACAGGCTGGAGTTATCACAGAGAAAGGTTTTTCAGTTGAGGAAATGCCTCCATGAGATCCAGCTGTGGGGCATTTTCTCAATTAGTTATCAATGGGGGAGGGCCCATTGTGGATGGTGCCATCTCTGGGCTGGTAGTCTTGGGTTCTATAAGAGAGCAAGCTGAGCAAGCCAGGGGAAGCAAGCCAGCAAGTAACATCTCTCCATGGCTTCTGTATCAGCTCCTGCTTTCTGACCTGCTTGAGTTCCAGTCCTGACTTCCTTTGGTGATGAACAGCAATATGGAAGTATAAGCTGAATAAACTCTTTCCTCCCCAACTTGCTTCTTGGTCATGATGTTTGTACAGGAATAGAAACCCTGACTAAGACAGATGGTGAATGCTTAGAAAAAGGAATTCACCAGGAAGTCTCCTCTCAACACCCAGCTTCCACATTCAAAATGGGACATAATCTATCCAAATGCATACTGAAGTTACCACATAGAGTAAGAATCAGTAAGACAGAAGAGTCTGCACCCAAAAAACATGACCTTGAATTTCTATTTTCTGGCATCTGGTTTGCAGCATAACTGTGGTGTGTGACATGAGTGACACCCCCTAACATTTACCACCATCTCTCCCATCAGTTTATGATCACCTAAATAAGATGCTGACATTGCCAAGTATCTATCAATCTCAGATAAACATATTTAAAATTATCAATTACTTATATTCACCTCAGTAATAAACTTGCTCATTTAAGTTTCATGAAATGATTATTTAAACCCCTCACATCTATTTTAAAGTTAGAACCTCAAATTAAGGGTTGAGGATTATATACCACTTGGTGGCAGAACAGCTGCCTGTCATGTATGAGGCCCTAGGTCTAATCCTCAACACACATGCAGACTCGGGGGAGGGATCCATTTCCAATGCCCTTATCATGGAGGTGCTTATTTCCTTTGGAAAACGTATCCTAATCTAGAAATGTCTATGCACATATAGATTTTTTAAAAAAAGATTTATTTTTATTTATATGAGTACACTGTAGTTGTCTTCAGACACACCAGAAGAGTGTATCAGATTCCATTACAAATGGTTGTGAGTCACCATGTGGTTGCTGGGAATTGAACTCAGGACCTCTGGAATGAACTCAGGACCTGTGGAAGAGCAGTCAGTGCTCTTAACCTCTGAGCCATGTCTCCAGCCCAGAAAATTTTATCATTTCAACATTTCATCCTACAGTAATGTCCAGAATCAACCACTCATTATTTCTACTTTTTAGAGTAACTGCTGAAATGTTTGTTTACAAATACAATTAAGACATGGAATTAAACAATATATGTTAAACTTCCTTCCTTATTAAGTGATTTTTGTCAGGTAAAAGTCCCAAACTAACCTTGGCTGAAGTGCTGCGATATACTGAAGCAGTATTAAGATTCATAATAGAGCTGTTGTAAGCACATTACATCAGCTATGTATATATAAAACAGTTCATCCTTTTCAGAAATGGTAAGTTTCATCTCCGTTGGGTTCAGACACGTACAGGACTTTAGACATGGACTCTCAGGCATTATCATCAATATAAGTCTCAATGGAGTTCAACAACAACAATCTTACAGGACACTCCCTGGGCCAAGCATATTCAAACCACCACAGTGGGCTCTTACTTTCAAAAACAAAATTTCACTGAATGAAAATTTTATTTCGTTTTAAATTTTCTTAGGTTGAAATGACTCTCCCTAATTACTCCAGTAATAGAGTGCAGAGGTTGGTGAAAGTGACTTTATACTTGGAGATCCTGCTTATGATCAGCAAGCGAGTAAAGATTAGACCTTTTAAAGCATTTAGTGTCACGTCTTTTCCAAAAATATTTCCTATGGTACTGTTCATCACAGCACAACATGGTAATTTTATGAAAGTCATTTTATGTGTGTGTGTGTGTGTTTTGCCAGGGATCAAATGTAGGATCAATGGAAGCTAGGCAGATATTCCACCACTATACCCTCAGTCCCTCAGACATACTTAAAACGATTATTATTATTTTTAAGTCCCATTCTCCTTGGCCATGCTAAGGAAAATGAAAGAAAATGCCACCCAGCCATGTTTAATTACTAGAATTTGACAAGGACAAATGAGGGTGGGTGGCATGCCAGGCTAACGGGAAGAAGATAAAGGATGTTACTGGCAAATTTCAACATTCAAACAATCTGCCACAAATACACATAAAGTTGAGTTTCAAAACTACAACATAAACCTTTTAAGAAAACTGTGCCTATAGCTGGCTCTGCACCCCTGGAGCCACGCCTCAGAGGTGTGCTCGATCCCTTAAGATGGCAGCTCCTGTGAGCATAGTTGCAGAAGGGATAACTTTAAAAAACTTCATATGCACAAGGCTTGCACGGATCTGATTCAGATGGGGCCTCAATGCTGAGGGGAAGTGGTGATAAGCCCAAATGCCTAACCCAGCCACTATTTCCAACTGCTAACGGGTCAAATGAAAAGCTAATTGTCTGTGTAAGTCTTCCTGGGTATACACACCACTCTCTAAGGCCAGGCCTCATGTCCAGCAGACAGGCAACAGGACACCAAGTCAGTGGTGTTTTTGAAAGTGCTTTACTCACAACGCTGTCAGGGATTCCCCTTCCCCCACCCCGGCCCCCTACATACATATTATGGTTTCCAGTTTTGTGTTTTTATGCAATTTCTGTGTATGCAAATATTGTGTCTGTGTCTATATGTGTTTCTTGAATTTCTTCTTTGGCTCTTTTCTACTTCTATTTATCTTGTCCTACTCTGGTTCATTTTTACTTTCACTTATTTTACATTACTACTACTACTACTACTACTACTACTACTACTACTACTATTATTTTAGATGCCTGTTTGTATCCTAATGAGAGAGAAGAAGAACAGATATGGATTTGGGTAGGTGGAGGTTCTGGGAGGAGTCAGAGGAGGAAAAGCATAATCAGAATATATAGTATTAAGAAACTTATTTTCAATAAAATAAATAAACTGCATGCAATTTTATTACAAATAAATGAACTCAAACATATTCTTGCTGATTGAAAAAGGGTGGCCAAATACTAATTTGTAGGTGTAATTAATTTTTTTTAAAATTCAAGTCTTCAGACTTAAGCTGCAGAAATTTTTATTCAGTTCATTCTATACAGCTTAACAAGAATACTCATTTTCAGGCTCCTTCTGTCAAATGAATGTATCTTCAGGTACTTACCAGAAGTACCCACCAACTTTATTCAGACATAAGCAAAGAGGAACTGTCACAGGCAGCATGTGATATGCACTGTACCTGATTTTGCATCCTCTCTGTGCCTTCCAAGACAATTTTCTGGATATTTTCTTGTCTTTCCTAAGAAAAAGAAAATTTACTTTAACAAATCCATTTTGATGCTTGTTCATTTTTCAATGTAGATATGTTCTATCATGTACAGCTCACAGGAAAACACTTTTTATGCAGGTGGGGAGACATTATGGAGACAACAGATTAGCCCAACAAGTTCATGTTCTCACACAGAACATAAAATACAATCAAAGCATCCTTTATTCTACAGTAAAGAGATTATTTAGTTGAAAACAGCCCACATAACACCTGCAGCTTCAAAAGAAAAATAATTACACACTATTTAAATCAAACAAGATCGACTTGCACCTGAGGAACAGAGGAATGGTTGTTTGAGTTTGTTTGTTTATGGGACTGGAACTCACGAGGTAGATAGAACAGGCTGGCACTGAACTCAAATCCTTTCGCCTCAGACTAGAGCACTGAGATTACTTGTCTGTAATATCACCTGCAGCTAAACTGTTTGAATCTAAATGATTTTTGTTAAGTATGTCAGAAATAAGGAAGGAAGTCTGCATTAATAGGTATAATAGAGAAAACTATTCTTTTAAAAATATTACTTCCCTTTGTAGTAGGTTAGAGGTCTTATAAAATTAGTCATGTTTTAATGGGTTTTTAGGATTATATTAAACTAGAAAGTAGAATGGAGAATTAGGTTTGTGCTTTAGATATGCTGAAAATGCACAGCAATGTAAATATCAGGAGAAAACAGTATTTCCTTTAACTAAATTTGCAAATTGAAAGGAATAACTCCCTAGAATCTACTTGGTCTATCCTCCTCATTATACAAAACTGGGAGTGTGGGAAAGCAGCTTAGTTACTAAGGCTGTGTGGCTGACAGCTTATCAAAATCTGAGAATATTTATACGTTTACACTGTTGTACGCAAAGGACAAAGTCACACAGGAAAAGGAAAACAAGAAGGTAGAGTCAAAGCTTCCAGAACAAACTCAGACTAAATGTTTATAAGATCTTACCTTCCATTAGGACCGTGAAGACCACAGTCATGAGAGCAGGGCTTTCTGTGCCCAGTAGACACAACGTAACAGCTGTCTGGTGTTAGCAGCATATAATTTCTAAAACTTAAGTGAAACTGTACCAGAAAAAAACCTTTCATTGGCCAGGCTACCATGATCAAGCGCAAAAGCCCCTTACCTTATGCATCCATATTCTTCCTTTTCGAATAATGTGTGTTAGCCTGTCAACACACACTCTGTGAAGTGGGAGGTAGAAACTCAGCTCGGTCTGTGGCAGTATAATCGATAGTCCGTAAGTGCTCCGATCTCCATTCCAGTTTCCGTCGAAGATTAATGAAACAATAATTACCTCTTTTTCAGATAAGACAAAAAATTTTACATCTATAGCCCCACTCTCTGCATTTCGAAGAATTTCTCCATTTAGAGTGTGGTTGGCAAGAAAAGTTATTTCTCCATCACTGAGAAGTACTTGGTCTGTCTTTGGAGCCCAAATATGCCTTACTCTAGGACCAAGAATATTATCCCAGTAAGCAAAGGTTGCCGCCAACAAGGGTGATTTGCCACTTAAAGCAATCTCTGTCTTGGCAACAGCAGGAGATGGTGGGGGGCAGATAGTCGACATCCCTGCATCCCAGGTCTCACATTATCCGAATGCTTGCAATAGCTAAACAGGGACATACAAAAACAGTGATCAGGTTCAGCCATTTAAAGATATCTATCCAAACCCCAAGTGACTTAGAAAAATGTCACATCCCAATAGAAACAAAGAATGAGCCTTTATTACCTCCAAAAGCACATAGGCTGTGTACAATTTTAATGATTGGATATTTGGTCTCTAAACCATTTCAACTAAAGAACAAAACAGGAAGGGGAGGACCCTGAGTAAGTAAATGGGACCTCAGTTACCAAATAGGTAAAATTAGGTCAAATGGGCCATCGGGGGGAAGAAAGCTCTAATCCAATGACTGCTGTGCTTAAGAGAAGCGGGAAAGGAGACCTGAGAGGGAGACAGACTAAAGCAAAGCTGGCCAGCTGCACGAAGATAAAGGGCAGGGACTGGGATGCTGACGGTGGACAGAGAGAGTACCATGGATTACTGCTCGCCACCAGAGGTGTTGAGACAAGGAAGGTTTCCCAAGAAGCCTTCAGAGGTTCACAGTCCTGACAATTACAACACTGGCTTCAGGCTTGGACTTTCTAGAACGGAGGGAACAAGACGCTTCTCTTTTAATTCCCTCGTTTGTTTTTTCTAGGTGCTCCTAGAAAATTAAAAAAACAAAAAAACAAAAACCAAACCAAACCAAACACCCCAAACCTGGCAGCAGAAATACCATAAAACAGTTAAAAAGATATAAGATCAAAAAACAGCAGCAGAGCATCAGCCCGTCACCTCAGTGAGCTGTGGCTAAGGTACTGAGGACCAGTACTACTTAAAATGACACTGAAACAGGAAGGGAAACATAAGCAAAGGCGTTATGTTAGTGCAGAAAACAGTATAGCAACGTGAAGAGTGCATACTAAGCTGCTAAAATGAAAAGAGTTTCAGTGACTCAGAAAAGACAGACAGGCAGAGAAGAGCAAACAAGCTCAGAGCCAATCCAAAGCCAGGGTCACACAAGCGGATCTTCATCCATTCAAGCACAGTCAATTCTACATACTGTATGGAAATTTGTATGCAAGTTTTCTAATTAAAAACATGTAATCAAAGACTTAAAGTGAAAAAAACAATAACAAAATGGTAGGATTTATGTAAGGTAAGAGTACTGAAGGAAGCTACCTCTCTGCCTGTGTGATTACTTTGGGAGTGAACATTAGATTAGTCACAAACGGATGTCCATGTAAATAAAAAAGTCTATTTACTCTGCTGGGCAGACCTTTCAACAGGACAGCCTTCCACCAAGTCAATGACTGTATTCAATCCCTAAGATCTACAGAGGAAGGAGGATATAACTAATTCCCTCAAATGGTCCTTGAACCATCATATTTTCTGTCTCTCTCTTTCTCCATCTTATCAAGAGTTTAGAGTCTCATGCAAAGGAGTGACTTCTATATTTAGAATGCTGAGTGACTGTTTCTATCATATTATGATTAGGCCTACAGAACTTGGCAAAACACTTAACTCTAAGGAATAGTTTACCTAGAGCTTTTAAATGTTCATTTTTAATTTCAGAAATTCACTTTGGTACTATTTACTTTTTAATATATGTCAATTTAAGAGTCTGAAGAGACCATGGTTATATAAGTTGTACAGCTTGTTTAAGATACTGACTCTTTTGGGCCCAGTGGAGAGGTCAGCTTTCAGAAAGGGAACAGAGAATGTAATTTGCGTGGAAGCTGTATTGGTGCCACTGTTGTCCTCATTAACAGCAGCAAACTGCAGGCCCACAGAACAAGTGAAACAAAAACGCGGTCATAAAATTATACTGCAAACATATTTCTATTCCATTTTCCCCTTTTGTTTAAAAAGGTGACTAATTCTAAATAAGAAAAGCACTTCTTGAAGCAGTATTGAGCCCCAGAGCATAATCTTAAAGATTTATGGGGAAAACATTTAATCTGATTGGGAACCTTAAAGCATTATATGCCATTTATTTAGCCTCATCCCTAGGCCATCTATAAGGACTAAAGGTCATGTTGGGTTGTTTAGCTTTATTCAGCCCATCCTCAAAGTGTCTTCCTACGCCCAGGGGATGAATTCAAAGACCCCACTGGATGCATACATATTTTAGTGTAAGGTATAATTTACAAAATCGGAACAAAGAGATTAATAACAAAATATAACCATTAAAAGCATACTAGAATGAGAAAGAATTATCTGAACATGGTCTCTTTCTGAAACATCTTATTTGATGGGACTCACTCTTTCCTGTGATATCAGGCGGTGATACACACTACAGGATAAGGTGTGATTCGACCAAGTGAGGTGAGTGGCACAGGCCGGTAGGTTCCTTCTGACCTGATGGTCAGTGATCATAGCACAGAGGATAGATATCTGCTCAGCTCTTGCGCTGACTAAGGCTTATTATAAATATAAAGGTTGTAGGTGTCTTTTATCTGGGAACTAAATGGTCAAAGGTGGGGTAGAAACTCAGGATTGAGATTCAAAATACTCAGCAAAAACAGATCATCTGTTTGGATGACCTAGATCACGGAGTGAGGGCACGCCTGATGGCTAGATGTCAGGAAGAAGAAATGGTTCACAAGCTTCCACAGCTGAAAAGTTTTCTGCCCAATTCTTTTTTTTTTTTTTTTTTTTTTTAAATTTTTTTTTTTTTTTTTTTTTTTTTTTTTTTTTTTTTTTAAATTTTTTTTTTTTATTTTATTATATGTAAGTACACTCAGACACTCCAGAAGAGGGAGCCAGATCTCATTACGGATGGTTGTGAGCCACCATGTGGTTGCTGGGATTTGAACTTATCACCTTCGGAAGAGCAGTCGGGTGCTCTTACCCGCTGAGCCATCTCACCAGCCCCCTGCCCAATTCTTTTGAAACCAAACCAAACCAAACCAGCACCCCACTGTATTCAGAAGCTGGCGTCTCTTTTGAGCTCATCCTTTTGCTGCTGCAGCAGGTATAATCCCCTGGACGACGCTATGCTGAGCTCCACCTGAGGTCTGTATTCCATAGCTCTGTCCTTTCATGCCTTTGCAGTGTCACACATGTTACTGTCACTGCATTTCTGGGTCCACATCGCAAGCTGCTTCAGTTTCTTCTTCCCCTTTTTTTCCTATAGATTAGTAAAAAAGTTCTTCTAATTCCTCATTTGTGAAAACTTCCCAGTGGCCTTCAGCATTTCTGCATGTCAAGTATACTAGCAAAGCCTGCAGCAGCTTGACTCGGGACTTCTCTGTTAAGTTTTACCTTTTTCTAGTTCACATATATCCCTGCATCAATGCAGTGATTTTGTGAATGGCTTGGTGACCCTCACTTCTAGGGAACTTTACAATTTACTTATTTAATTATGATGTGTATTTATCCTTATTTTACTCATATATTATTAGTATTATTATGCATATTTATTTAATTTTATGTTTTGTCTGTATGTATCTCAGTGTGTCCCACGCTTGCCTGGTGCCTGTGGAGGAACCTGGGTCCTTTGCAATAGCAAGCACTCTTAAGCACTGAGCCATCTCTCCAGCCCCTTCAGGACTTGGGCTGAAATCTATAAATATGCCTAACACTTCCAGCACAGCGTGCTGCCATCAACTGCTCAGAACATGGTTTTCAGATTATGCCATCCACCTACAAATTCATTGTTTTAGGATTGTTTATCATGTACTGTGGTTATAACTGTAAAATTAATGCAGCAGCAAGACCAGACCAGTGTAACTTTTCCCCCCTCATAACTTTACACAAGATTTAGTCTTACCATGAATCTTAGTAGTACCAGTATAGCCTTCCCTGCCAAATTATAGTGGGAATTTTCACCTTTTCACTTAAAAGTACTTCATGGCTCCTCTTAAGCAAATCCAAGTCACCAGTATCATTACCGCCTTGCTATGAGGCCATTATTAAATGAAATAATGAGTAAATGTAAGCTACCTTATAAAGTTATACTTAAATGTCTGAGTGACTGACTAGCAAGCAGGTGTTATGATCCGGTGTGGATACAACAGACAGATGTTTGGACAAAGGAATCAACCACGTCCTACGCAGAAGTTACAGGGCAGCACCAGACTGTTCAGACGCACGCAGCTTAAAACCTAGTAATTGTTTATTTCAGGAATACAGTATTTTTAGACTGAGAATCATGAAAAAGGGGAATTTCCTATGATCTAAAAAATAAAGTCTTATAGAGAAGTATAATCAGGGAAGCTGTAAGTCTGATATTACTAACACCTCAAGTTAGCATTGGTGGGAACCCATATACAAATGTGGCCAAAAAATTTCATTTCAACCTCACAGACTTTTGCTTATGTGTTTTCTGGCTATTTCAGAAGGTTAACATTAGCCACAGAGTCTTCTGAGAGAAGCCAGAATCCAAAACAGAGTGAGGCTACAGCTCATTGTTCTATAAACCCAGTTCAGGGGCTAAGAGGGCTTAACTAATACTTCTAAAACTAATAAAGTTTATTTATGTTAATAAACATGTTAACACTGTTAGCACACTGGCACATTTGAAGCCCTTTGTTTTTTCTTTAAACCTGTGCAAAAAAAAAAAAAAAAAAAAAAAAAAAAAAAAGAAAAGAAAAAAAAATCAGCTACAGCTTTCCAGGCTGCTTTGAGGAAGTTCATTTGCCTACTGCTACTGCGATCAAGAATTATACCATAAGGCTTCCAAACTTGTGGGAAGAGGTGGGGACGGCCATCAACCAGCCCTCTCAGTCAAATAGGAACTAACCAAGACCACTGTAAAGACAGTGGACTACTTGCCAGACCAGCCTTTGTCTCTCTACAAATGTTCAATTTCAGCTGAAACTCACATGCCTATCCATGACACCAGCACCGTGCCATCTTGCCTAGATCCAAGTTTCTCAGGCCCGCTAACCTAAGACTTTGCCAGTATTCAATCAACATGGGGGTCTAGGGCAGGCTCAAAAGACAGACGTTTTATCCATTCCGTCATTTTCTAAAAGCCAACATTGGGTGGCCAACATAGCCAAACAGACTATTTTAAGTTATATTGACATTTGTCTCCTGGAAATTTAAATGCTTGTTGAATGTCCAATCTGAGCACCATCGCCTTGAGGCAGTTTCTCCAACGGTCTCAGGGGTTTCCCACAGTACCAATGGTCGCTGGGGTGCTAGGTAGCAGTGTCTCAGACAGAAAACCCCAGAAACTCCTGATCCACAGATGCTTTTAACGTTCAGTGCCTGTAGCAAACTTTCATTCAAAAAGAGTAAAAGAAATTTTCCAGAAAAGTTACTTTTGGTTTTTCCGTGACATGTGGTACTGTGCAGGGTGATGAGCTACCTGCTTTCTGCTCCTAGGTATGATTCACCCTTTTGTCTAGCATATTCATGCTCTCCACACTGTCTACCAGTACTTCTCCATCCTCTTGGTTATCAGATATGATGCCTGCATTCAGGTGAATCTTGTTTTACTTAACAGGGGTGAAGTACAGTAAGTTACTTTGAAACACAAAGCGATCACATTCACAGGACTTTTACAGCGTGGCTGCAATGGCTAGACTTTATTATCAGTTATTTGTAATCTCTTATTTCGCCTAGTTTCTAAACTTGAACATCTGTGTATGAAATGTAATGAAGGGAAAAACACCTATATCCACACGATGTGTGTGTGTAGGCGTTTCCGGAGTTTTCAGGCTATACTGGGGGCCTCCTGGAATGTCCTCTTTAACTGAGGGGAAGATTACTCTATTTCAAATATTCTGATTCCATATTATTAACATAATCTCTCTCTCTCTCTCTCTCTCATATTGTAAGTTTTTCAAGAGGACTAACGATTCTATCCCAAAGTATTTTCCAGTCCTTTTGGGGCCCTTTATATAAAGTAAAAGTACTACTGAGACAGACTGTGTACCCGTTTTTCTCAACTGGCGACGAACGGGAAAGAGTGTAACGAGAAATTTATCCATCTGCCGGGACAAAACTCTACAAGAGCCTAATAGTCCCCACACCAGACAGCGCGACCAATCCGTCCCAGGCAAATGCACTCCTGGCCAGACAGACCCTGTGTGGACAGACTTAATCAGTGCACTTCTCTCTCTGCAACTGATTACCATCAGTCAAGTGATGCCCAAGTGACAATGGTCACTTCCTTTAATAAGTCTGTGCAACCGCGTAGCTGTGAGGCAACCAGGTCACGTCCCACAGAACTGGGGAACACCCTGGTGAGAGCAGCAGCCCATGTAAGTGGGCATCCGCACTCCTTGCAAACTTCTGCGAAATCCTGCCTGCGTGCTGTCCGTCCTTACTCCATCCCACCCGCGCTTTCTCCTCCCGGACGGGGACCCTCAGGAGACCTGACTGGGTCGCAGGACCCACCAGCTGTCGCCGGGCCAGGCTCCTAGGGCCCAGGCTTTTGGCGGTGGAGGCCGCGCTCGCCGTACTCCCGGAGGGTTCCCTCAAGGGCCCGGGAGAAGCTCGGGGTCGGGGTCGGGAGCGTGGGCGGACAGCGAAGACGAGGCCCATCCCCATCCTCTCCGCCCCGCCGCGGCCCCCGCAACTCCTGCAAGGCCAAGGGCTCTTTCGCCCGGGGGACAGGGAGGAGTTCACCTCGAAGGAGAAAAAAACCCCGCTCGTACCAGGAGCCGGCCGGGCCGCGAGCCGACCGAAGCAGCAGCCCCGCTCCGCCCGCGCGTCTCACTCACCCACTCGCCGCCGCTGCTCCCTCACCGCCGGCGCACGGACCGCAACCGCAGCGTGTTCCGGGCCCCGCCCCTGACCAGACCCGCCCTGGCCACGCCCCCAGGCTCGCCCCGTCCCAGCCCCGCCCTCAGTCCACGGCGGCCCCAGATTCTGCAGCGCTCCCTGGTGCGGATATCTGCAGACTCCTTCCCTTCTTTTGTCCTTGGTCACCGTCAACGTTGTAGAGTTAAGTTGCGAGCTGAGGCAAGCAAAACGCATCTCCCTAGCACACCCTCCCTGGACTGTCTAGACCCCACTTCCCACCGAAAAGGAAAGGGCAATTGGGATGGCTGTCACTAAAAACGCCATCTTTCATGTGGGCGGAACTCGTCACTGCTTGACGCGCCGCTGTTTCCTCGTGGGACTCCGTAAGTTCCGGCGTCGCGCTTTCAGTTTGCTCTGCCAGCTTTGAGACGGCAGGGCGGCTGGCCGGGCGGAGGCTGTCCTGGGCTTTGTAGCTTTTCTTCCAAGAGCCGCTCAGGAAATGCATGGGCAGAGCTGAGCTCAGCCTAGATCGATAGTGCCACCTGCGTTATCTAGGTTATGAAGCGTAGTTAGTGGTTGTAAGTAGTTTTGCTTTGTTTTGTTTGGTGGTTTGCAGGTAGTGGGTGCTCAACAAATTTTTAGTGAATGAGTGGATTTCTTTTGGTTTCCATGACACGGTTAACTGCTGTAAGTCTGCGTGCAGACTGTACACGTTCATTCCACAACAAGCACAATGACCCCCCCACCCCACCCCCCGTGCATAGTCACCGAGTTTCCTTCTAAACGTCAATTTTTTTGCCAAATAGCACAGTGTACTTTGTTTTTTAACACCATGACGTCTGATTTATTTATTTATTTATTTATTTATTTGTTGGTTTGTAACTGTATTGTGGCTTTTCACCACAGATGAGTAGTGTTTAATTTTTTCCAGCAACTTTTCATCATTGATAGGGAAAAGAAAGGCATTAATAACAGAATACCTATCAACACCACCACCACCTTCGGTAAAAATAGAACTCTCACCAGGTATTGTATGCTTTTTTTTTTAACCTAGTAATTGTCATCCTATCAAGTTCTTACAGTGTTTTGTACAGTACTTTTCAGACTACACAAAACATTATACTTCATTTATGTGTAGAGTTAAAAATGCATCCAGACACATAGAAATAGGATAGGACCATGTTTGGAAGGCTAGGGTTAAGAGTGTGATGCTGTAGGTCAAAGTGGGTGAGTTTGCAGATAAGGCAGCCGGTGAGGCTAGTCAGCTAATGCACAGCACAAGGAAGAGACATTTATACTATATCTCACACTGAAAAACTGAAAAGTTCCTAGGTAGGTGTTAGGTACTAACACACACACACACACACACACACACACACACACACACACACACACACACACTTAATGTTTGTAGTAAGCCAGAGCTATCAATGTAATTGATTGGGTCAGTTTTCTGTGATTCCAGAGCCCACTAGGAATAGAATAGTATTTGTTTGGTGTCCTCTTGAAGTAAGCCCTTCTTTAAAACCTGTCTGTGGTGATTCCAACTAACATAACATTACACTTCAGACTAAGACTGGGAAACAAAACAAAACAAAAGAGAAAAAGACTGGAACTTTGAAGGAATATACCTTCTCAGTATTTTTTTTTTACTTCAAAATTTTGCCTAGAGACAAAAACAGTGTCCCTTAAATAACTTATTTTGTGTAATATCAGTCCTAGAATAAATGTTTTATTAAAAAAAAAAAACAAGAAAGGATGAGGGAAGTAGCTTGGTGGGTAGAGGGCTTGCCTAGCATTCGTAATTCCCTGGGTTTGGTCCCTACCATACTCCTCTCTTTTTCTCTCTCTGGAGAAAAAGAATGAAACATCAAGATCTAAAATATTGTATGAAAAAAAAAATATTGTATGACCACAAGAAATGAAATTGACCATGATAAAACTTATATTTTGTGATCAATGAGTGGAAACTTTTTCTTTCCCATCAGATGGAACAATTACTTAGGCATAGGTAAAGTAGCTTATATATTTTAATTAGATTGTAGCTAAATTTTATTAATCAGGAAGAAAATAATAAGTAGGTATGCTGGTCCATAATTGTTGTATTGTCTGAAAAGTGTAAGGTAGTCTAGAATACATCTTTTCTCCAGAGAACCAAAGAGAAAATGATGCTCACTGTATATAGAAATATGATCCATGTTATTGGTGTGGCAGATTTTTAATCTCTGTCCTCTCAAACTTTACAAATAATCTACCTCAAATAACTCTAGGCTCTAAGTGAAAAAATGCTTGCCATAGAACTATATCTCCAGGGCTGAAAGTGTAGGGCATTTGGCAGAGGGCTTGCTTACCATGTACTGGTTCACTTCCCAATACTAAACAAACTGGCGAGATGGCAAACATCTATAATCTGAGACAGGAGGATTAGAAGTTCAAGATTATCCTAGGCTACACTACATGCTGAAGGCTATTAAGGGGTAGGGGTTGTGATCCCATTTAAAAAAAAAAGAAAAAGGGAGTATCTCTTCAAACAAGAACTGAGAACTCTATCCCCTATTTCCAATCAGAACAACACCTTTCAAGACCCGATATAGAAAAATGTGAATTATCATGTTTCATTAATGTTCAGTCATGCAGACACTCCCTGATAAGGGGAATTTCTAAAGCAAAATAAGAGGTTGGGTTCTGTACCCACTACAGATATTAAGTATTGTCTCTGCTTTAGGTTAACCATGAAACTGGACAGTTTCTCACTTCTTGGTGACTCAGTGTCCACAGTGCTGGACACTGGGAATGGAGAGAGTGTCCAGTGTGACCCTTAGGTAAGACTATGTATCCATGGCAAGGGGGCATTTTGTTCCCCTTGTGTGCGGATGTCAGAAGACCCACAGACAGCAATGGCTGCAGCCCTTCTAATAGGAGTGGAAGTGACTGCCATAGGTACAGGGCTTCCTCCGCATCCTCTTTGCCTGACCACACAGGAAGCTGGAAAGTGTGATCTTTTAGCAGGACACTGTTGCTCAGCAGCAAAATAGCATGCCTAGTAATCTGTCACCTGGCTGCTGTAAGGTTTGTGTGCAACAAAGTGAGCTAGGAAATTAGATCAGTACATTCTAGAGGTGATGGTTTTACTTTCATTTTTTTGGTAACTACTCAGATATAATAAATACAGTAATATATGACTTACAACTCTCTTACACCCTACACGTATTTATAGCGCCAATAAATATGTCAGAACACAGAGAACCTTCTTGCTACATCAAAAATGCCAGTTGTCAGGAAGGCTTTTCTCCATTTTCTCTGCTAATATGTTTTAGAAGTATGATGTGCATTGCTTCAGGGCTAGAACCAAGGGCTTGTTGATTAGCTCCTACTTACCAAGATTACAGGAAATTAGTTGTGACTGAGACTGGCATGTGAACAATTTCATGACAGACACGGATGAAGAATATTGTTATATAAGGAGATCAAGGAGACACAAATTGGAAAAGAAGAAGTCAAAGTATCACTATTTACCGATGATATGATAGTATACATAAGCAACCCCAAAAATTCCACTAGGGAATTCCTACAGCTGATAAACACATTTGGCAAAGTGACTGGATACAAAATCAACTCAAAAAAGATCAATAGCCTCCTTTATATAAATGACAAACAGGCTGAGAAAGAAGTTAGAGAACCAACACTCTTCACTATTACAGCCACACAAACTATCTTGGGGTAACATTAACCAAGCGAGACCTGTATGACAGTAACTCCAAATCTTTGAAGAAAGAAATTGAAGAAGATATTGGAAGAAGGAAAAATCTCCAAAGCTCATGAATCAGTAGGATTAACATAGTAAAAATGGCTGTCTGCCCAAAAGCAATCTAAAAATTAACAGAATTCCCATCAAAATTCTAAAACAATTCTTTATAGACTTTGACAGAGCAATTCTCAGTCTCATATGCAAAACCAAAAACCCAGAATAGCTAAAGCAATTCAGTATAATAAAAGAAATTCTGGAGGTATCAGCATCCCTGATTTCAAGTTGTACTATAGAGCAATAGTAATAAAAACTGGATGGTATTGGCATCCAGAACAGACAAGTTGATCAATGAAATTGAATTGAGGACCTATATGTAAACCAAAACACATAAGGACCCTTGATTTTAGACAAAGAAGGCAAAACTATACTATGGAAAAAAGAAATCATCTTCACACATGGTGCTGATCTAACTGGGTCTCTGCATGTAGAAGAATGCAAATAGATCCATATCTTATTACCCTGCACGAAACTCAAGTCCAAGTGGATCAAAGACCTCAACCAAAAACTGGATACAGTAAATCTGATAGAAGAGAAAGTGGGGAATATACTTGAACGTACTGGCACAGGAGATAACTTCCTGAACAGAATACCAATAGCTCAGGCACTAAGATCAACAATTAATAAATGGGACCTCATGAAACTGAAAAGCTTCTGTAAGGCAAAGGATACCATCAAAAGGACAAAACAGCAATCTACAGGATGGTAAAGAGCTTCACTAACCCTACATTCAACAGAGGGCTGATACCAAATATATAAAGAACTCAAGAAACTAGACATCAACAATCCAAATAACCCAGTTAAAAATGGGGGTACAGATCTAAACAGAGAATTCCCAACAGAGAATGTTTAATGGCCCAGAAGCACTTAAATGTTCAACATCCTTAGTCAGCAGGGAAATACAAATCAAACAACCCTGAGATTCCACCTTACATCCATTGATATGGCTAAAATAAAAAACTCAAGCAACCACATATGCTGGTGAGGATGTGGAGCAAGGGAAAAACTCCTCCATTGCCAGTGGAAATGTAAACGTGTACAACGACTCTGGAAATCAATTTGTCAGTTTCTCAGAAAATTTGGAATAATTCTACCTCAAGATTCAACTGCACCACTCCTGGGCATATATCCAAATGATGCTACATCCTACATCATGGATACTTGCTCAACTATGTTCATAGCAGCTTTATTTCTAATAGTCAAAAACTGGAAACAACCTAGCTTTACCCCAACTGAATGGATAGAGAAAATGTGGTACATTTACACAATGGAGTATTACTCAACTGTTTAAAACAACAACATCATGAAATTTGCAGGAAAATGGATGAAGCTAGAAAAGATCATCCTGAGTGAGATAAGCCAGACCCAGAAAGGCAAACATGGTATGTACTCAATTATAAGTGTATATTAGCCACAAAGTGCAGGATAACCATGCTACAACCCACAGACTCAAAGAAGCTAAGTAACAAGGAGAGTCCAAGGGGAGATGTTTGAAACTCACTTAGAAGGGGAAATAGAATAGACATTGTGGGGGTGGATAGAGGAAGGGAACTGTATAGGGAGGGGAGAGGAAGGGAAACAGGAGGGAACAAGTCGGGAGAATATGGAGGGAGAGAGTACTGACAGAGAGAACTGGTATTGCTGGGGGGCACATCTTTGGGATGAACTAGAAATGTAGGACTTTGGAAACTCCCAGGACTCTATGAGGGTGACCCTACCTAAGACTCCTAGCAATGGGCTACATGGAAACCTGAAATGGCCAACTCCAGTAACCAGAAAAGACTTCCAATGGAGAGATTGGGACACCAACTCAGTCACAAAAACTTTGACCCACAGATTGTCCTGCTTCAAGAAGTGCAGGGACAAAGATGGGGCCAATGACTTGCCCAGCCTATGACCCATGCCATGAGAGAGCCCACCCCTAACACAGTTAATGATATTTTACTGTATTTTCAGACAGGCACCTAAGCATAACTGTCATCTGAGAGACTTCACGAGCAACTGATGGAAATAGATGCAGAAACCTACAGCCAAACATTATGTGGAGCTTGGGCAACTCTATGGAAGATGGGAGGGAAGAATTGAAGGAGACAGAGAGGTCAAGGACACCACAAGAAAACCTATAGAATCAACTAACCTGGATCCATAGGGACCCACCAGAGAACATGCATGGTATGGACTTAGGCCTTCTGCACATTTGTAACAGTTGTGCATTTTGATCTTCATTTGGTTTCCTTAGCAACAGGAACAGAGGCTGTCTATGGCTCTGTCTGCCTTTGGGTCCCTTTCTTCTAACTAGGCTGCTTCGTCTAGCCACAAGAGAAGCTGCTCCAAGTTCCAAGTTCTACTGCAACTTGATGCGCCAGTGGAGATTGATAACCATGGGAGGCCTCCCTTTCCTGAGGAGAAAGAGAAGACTGGAGAATGAGGGGCTGGGAGGTAAGAAGAGAGGGGAAGCTGCAATCACGATGTCAATTAATTAATTAGTTACTTAAAAATTGCTTACCTAAAAGTTATAGAATATCTACTAGGGTAAGTTTAAGACTTAAATTTCATATGAATTACAGATAAAGAGACATGGCTACATAATCTAGAGCAGAGCAGCATACTAGGAAGATAGATAAGATGGGTGGCCTTTTATTGCTTTAAATCATAGTACTTTTTTAAATCAACATTGATTTTCTTACTCCTAATGGATCCATTGTCTGCACATTTGAATACCATGTTCTGGGATGTGAAGAGAAGCAGTGTTTGAACACTGCTGGTCATGTCTTGGGACTCAGATGTGTTTATGAAACAAATCTTTGGGAAAAGAAGACAGGGACGGAGAGATAACTCAGTGGTTAAGAGCACCGACTGCTCTTCCAGAGATCCTGAGTTCAGTTCCCCGAAACCACGTGGTGGTTCACAACCATCTATAAAGGGACCTGATGTCCTCTTGTGGCATGCAGGTATGCGTGCCGATAGATCACTCATATATATTAAATAATTTTTTTAAAAGGTTAATAGAAAGAGAAGACACTGTACAGAAAATGCCATAGGATTCTGATTCCAAGATGTGTTCCCATAACTCACTGTGAATTACAAGTCAATAGATGCTTACATGTTTTATGAACCATGGAGAAAAAAAGAAAAAACAAATGATCCATTTGATGAAACATGTAATTTTTATCCCCCACTTCCCTTGAATCCAGGGCTTACTAGGCAAAACAATTTACCATCCAGCTAAATCACTGATGAAAATCATTTGTGCTGTATTCTTCATCCTCTGTTTTTTTTTCTTGACAGAAATTCTTTTGCTATGTACCTCAGGCTGGCCCACCAAGTAGGGATTGCAGGTTTGCGCTGCCACACCTGACTCTTCCACATCTTCAGTTTTTACCATCTGCCCTTGTACTCACATATAATTAAAAGAAAACAAATTGGGAGTGAGGTAAGGGCACTTGTACAAGTTTGAGGACCTGAGTTTAGATCTCAGCGTACAGGTAGAATCCTGTATGGTCATTGTCTTCATTTGCATATCTATTGCTGTGAAGAGACACCGCGACCACTGCAACTCCTATGAAGAAAAACTTTTAATTGGGGCTGGATTACAGTTTCAGGGGGAAACATGGAGATGTGCAGGCAGATGTGGTGCTGGAGAAGGAGTGAAGAGTTCTATGTCTTGATCCACAGGCAGCAGAAGTCATCCGTGCGCAACACTGGCTGTATCTTGAGCATGGGAGACATTCAAGCTTGCCCAGACAATGATACTTCTTCATACAAGGCTACACCTACTCCAACAAGGCCACTCCTCCTAATTATGCCACTCCCTATGGAATGTTCAAACACGTGAGTTTATGGAGGCCATTCATATTCAACCCAGCACAGCCATGTTAGTGACCCTGACACCGACGCTATTGGGTAGGAAACAGGAGAATCACTGAGTCTTGTTGGCTGCTAGTCTCACTCGGGCAGATGCTGTCTCAAGGGAATAAGGCAGAGCATGATAGAGCAGGGCCCCATGTCTTCTTTTCTTGGGCATATCACACACACACACACACACACACACACACACACACACACACACACACACACTCTTTTTTTGTTAAAGGATCCAAATGAAGAAGAAACAAAAGAAAAATGCAAAAAGTTGCAGTACAAATAATTTAAAACAACTAAATAATGATTTTTTTCATTGACAAAAAACCCACTGTCCCCACCACTCAGTACTTTGTCACCTGTGGCAGATGGGAGAGCTGGCCCTACCCCTCACTTGGGGTGCTAGAGAGCTCACCCTTGTGTGCAGGTACAGGAGAGTAGGTGTTTTGGCCAACTCATCTTCCATCCAAGCCCAGATCCAGGGCTCTAAGCTGGCCTGCCCCAGCATCTACCCACATCTATGAACTGCTGGGGCCTATGAAGGGGCTGGTCCTGTAGAACTGGAGCTACAGGATCACGACATGGTAACAACAGGATATCTGAGAGGAGTCCTGATATGGATCCAGGATTGATGGTGTGGTAGAAGCCAGAGGACTCAAACCAGATGAGTGACTCGTAGTGAACATTTGCAAGTAAAGACATTCTGACAAAAGGGTATATACTGTGTGATACACTGTGAGACACTGCAGCTTCCATTGTGAGATGTATGTATTTATATTTTTTGTTTTCTTTTGGTAGGGGAGGTTGCAAGGGCAGAATACAGGTATGGAGGGACAGGGAGATGAGTGGGACTGGAGTGCATGATGTGAAATTCACAATAAAAACTTTTTTTTAAAAATATAGCTTGAACTCATACTTGGTAGAAGGCAGTTTGAGCACTGACCGGCTCAGTTTCCTGAATGCTTGTTAAAATTAATTATCTTACAGCAACTTCCCTCTCTACATCCAACTCCCAGAAAATATGCTTGGAGTGGAAAATGCAAATTGGGTTCTGAGGTAATTTTGCACTCTAGGGACAGATTTTTTTTTTCCGTTTCACATTTCTTCACATTGGAAAAGGTTCATTATTATTTATAAAGCAGAACAAGCCCCAAAGCCAATCCATTTTCAGTTACATTGTCACTTTCTGCATTCCAAACACCACTAAATTCCCAAATGAGTAGACTAATTCTTTCCTTCCAGAGTCGTACAACTTGCTTAGGGTAGTAATAACATAAGTGACAGCCCTTTATCCAGAATAATTGTTGTTCTCTACCACTAGTACTCAGACATCTTGATAAATCTTTAAAAATATTTATCTTTATTAAATTTTGTCTCTTTGAGAAATGTGGTCCTGTACTGCTGAGACACTTGTGAGTGTGGACTTCAAAGGCAATTATTACCCTGTTAACCACTCTGTATGTCTAGATATGCTTCTGAAAGCATTAGCTTTCTTAGTATATTTAGTTGGTGAGATGGTTATTTGTTATGTATGTGCATGTGTGGGGGTACATATGCATACATGGGCATATGGATATAAGAGGACAGTTTTAGCTGTTGTTGTGTAGGTAAGAACCCTTTTTCTTCTGAGACAGGGTCTCTCACTGGTCTGAAGCTCACCAAACAGGCTAGCCTGAGTGACTGACCAGTGAACCCCCAAGCTACTCCTCCTCCATAGCACCGGGGTTCTAAGAGCACATCACCAGGCCTAGATTTTAACTTGGGTTTGGGGTGATCAAACTAAGGCACTTTCTCAACTGAGCTATTGCTCCAGTGTTAAATAGTATATTTAAAATAAAATACTGTAATTCCCTGTTTTAGATAGCCAAACACTGTTAACCGGTTAATAATTCTAAATACAAAATTGATTCAAGTTTAAAACCAAACCACAATGGGCAAAAATGGTCCTCTCCCCTGTAAACATCCCCCAAATCCTGACAGTAGAACTGTATGTACTTCAGGGCCATTCCTCTGAGTGACAGGTTTGACTTTGTGGTACAGGCTCTGTCTGCATGTCTCCAAGGTTACTGTACAATGTGTCAAAGATAAGAGATTTCCCATCTCCACATGAGGACTTGTGACTGTCAGACCTGCATCAAGACAACTGGGGTGATAAATTAGTCAGGGGTGGCTCAAGAGTGGGCTGGCCGCGCCAAAGAGGGACTCAGGTGTTTCACTTGCCTGGACTGTGATCGGACACATCATGGCTTCTTTAACTGTTGCATTTCCTCTTTCCCTCACTGTGGGCCAGAGAGCATTCACACTAGAAAACTCTGTAAGCTTAATTAAGACAGGAAGAGAAACTGGAAGATCCCCTTCCGATCCCTCTATCTCACGATGAGAAACATCCTGGCGGCTGTCAAAAAGAAGAAACCTCTGAAAATGGTAGAAGCTTTGAACCTGTAAAGGAATAAAATAAATCAAGTTTTTGCTTAAAATGTAAATTTCAACCTAACTCTAACTTTGGTGGACTGCTTTTGAGAAAGAGAAGCTCTCTTGAGGAGTCTCATTTTGCAGTTACTCACTTTTTGATGACAGAATGGTAATCCTAGAGCGGCCTGCAGACCACTCTCTGTACCTGTGCTGCTGGAGAATCAGCACAATCAGAGGTGCTCTTTGCATCAAAGCTTTTTAGGAAAAGGTTTCATTTATGTGACATCCAAGGTGGGTTTGTAGTTTACCCTCAGGTTGAAGCTTTTCTGGACTGGTTCAGTCAGCGGAACTTTCTGGACTGCTTCAGTGAGAACATTTCAAGCATTAGAAACAGGCTGACTCACTTTTGGAAGGTGGTATAACTTTTGAAAGGCAGGGCACTATAAGAGGAATTTCGGTCTTGACTGGTTTTGCTTGTAATGTGTTTCGAGATGTGCTTCCTTGCTAGAAGCTCAAAGCCAGTTGAAAATGGACTAGCACTTTGAACAATGAGCCCAACTAAACATCCTGTCTTTATAAATTATTTATATTAGGTTTTGTTATGGCAAAAGAAAGCCAATACATCTAAATAGCTCAGTTCTGGAGCCGATTATGTATGTTATGCAGCAGCTTATGCTACAAAAACCATATCACATCAATAGAGACATCATGATGACGCAAAATCAATAGTCCTTATGTTCATGCTTATGGCTGTTCTTTGATAATGACAAAAATTGTCATTTATGCAGAGATGTGTTCTATTTTGATAGAGAACAGATAATGACTTTGGAGAATATCGAGATTAATGCTTCTAGGATCAAAATTGACTCTTAGTCAATGTAATATCGAAGTCACTGGTACAGTTTACATGAAGCTCAACAGATTTGGTCAACAAAATATGATAGGAAGTCATTGCCTATTGTCCTTAGTTTTTACATCTGTTTTTAGGGCTTATTTTGTTTACAATTATGTGAATACATTGTGTCTGCATACAGCCATGTACAACCTGGCTGCAGGTGATCACAACTTTTCAAGTTGGAGAATATAGCACACCTAAAAAAAAATTCTACTATTTGTAGGTGCACAGCTTATGGATGTCACCACATCAGCACATGAGGGTGGTCACTCCCAAGTCAGGAAAAATAACATTGCTGAGATGGCTCAGCTGGTAAAGGTTCTTGCTACCCTGACCTGAGTTCAATTCTTACTATCCACATGGTAGAAAGATAATTGATTTCTCCAGGGTATCCTCTGATCTTGACATGTACACAGTGGTATGTGCAGCCACTCACTGCTCACCCACCCAAAATAAACAGATGTATAAACATTTGTTTAAAAGCCTTAACCGTTTCAGTAAGAAACACAAGGTCTTTTCTCTATCACTCTCCTGACCTTTCTCACTACACAGCCACAGTCTTGACAAACTAACAAGCTGAGTGTCTCTTACTTTGGGTTTCATTGCTGTGAAGAGACTTGACTAAGGCAACTCTTATAAAGACAAACATATAATTGGAGCTGGCTTACAGTTTCAGAGGTTTAGATCTTTATTGTCACAGTGGGAAACATGACAGTGTGGGCCTGAAGGAGCTGAGAGTTCTTCTACATCTTGATCCAAAGGCAGACAGAAGGGGACTCCCTCTGCAGGCAGCCAGCCAGGAGGAGGCTTCCTCTCCACACTAGGCAGACTTGAGCATAGAGATCTCAAAGCCACCTCCACAATGACAGACTTCCTTTAACAAGGCCACACTTGCTTCAGTAATGCCATGCCTCCTGATAGTGCCACTTCCCATGGGCCAAGCGTATTCAAACCACCACAATGAGCATTGCCTGCCTTGGAATTTTATGCTGCATAAAATTTAAGCTTTTAAATCGGAGGGAGCTTCAAGAATCCATTCCTTCTCTGACATCCCATCTACTCAGAGGTAGAGTAATTGTTTCTTAATAGGTAGCTCTGTCATGTAGATGAATGGCTTACCCTATAAATCATTACCATAAAAACTTATCTACATAAGAAGGCAGAATCAAGAGGAACATTTTCACCTTGTGATCTAACACACTAAAATATGGAATTATTAAGATTAAAGACAAATGAGTGTTGAGAACATTGATTTGTGAGTGTCTGGTTCTCTGTATTCTTGCCTTTTTGGATAGTATAACTTTAATCTTTGGGATACAGTAGTAGTTGTTTGATTATTGAAATATTTTTGTTTCTTCTTGCTTGGTTTCTTGTTGGAGGGCATTTTCTTGAAAAAGTATGTAAGTATCTAATAGTTTGAAAATAGATGATTCTGAGTGCTTGAGGTATAGCTTAGGAGTCAAGTGTTTGCCACACGTCCATGGTGACTTAGTTATGACTTCTATTTCTGTGATGAAAATGACCAAATGACTATGACCAAAAGCAAGTTGGATAGGAAAGGGTTTGTTTGGCTTACACTTTTGCATCGTAGTCCTTCTTTGAAGGAAACTGAAACAGGAACTCAAGCAGGGCAGGAACCTGGAGGCAAGAGCTGATGCAGAGACCATGGAAAGATGCAACTTACTGGCTTGCTTCTATGGCTTGCTCAGCTTACTTTCTTATAGAATCCATGACCACCAGCCCAGGGATAGCATCACCACAATGGGCTATGCCCTCATCAATCAATTCCTATTTAAGAAAATGCCCTACAATCAGATTTTATGGTAGCATTTTCTCAACTGAGATGCCCACCTTTCATATAACTTTAGCATGTCAAGTTGGCATAAAAATATACATCACAGATGGGATAGGAAGGTGGACAGGGACAGGACTTGAAAGCTCATAATATGTAGAAGGGGATTATTTGGCTCCGCTCCTTTCTTTTCCTTTCCTTTCCTTTCCTTTCCTTTCCTTTCCTTTCCTTTCCTTTCCTTTCCTTTCCTTTCCTTTCCTTTCCTTTCCTTTCCTTTCCCTCCTTCCTTCTTCCCTTTTTATTTATTCTTTTCTCATATATTATATTCTGACTGCAGTTATTCCTTCTTTCTCTCCTCCTAGTCCCTCTCCAACATGTCCCCCTCTCTCAGATCTACTTTTCCTCCTTTTCCCATCAGAAAAGAGCAGGTTTCCCAGGAATATCAGCCAAACATGGTATAACAAGTAATAATAAGACTAGGCACATGCCCACATATCAAGGCTGGATGAGGCATCCCAGTAGGAAGAAACATAGGGTCCCAAACACAGGCAAAAGTTTCAGAGACAGCCCCTGTTCCCACTTGTACTAGCTGGTTTTGTGTGTCAACTTGACATAGGCTGGAGTTATCACAGAGAAAGGAGCTTCAGTTGAGGAAATGCCTCCGTGAGATCCAGCTGTAAGGCATTTTTTCAATTAGTGATCAAGGGGGGAGGACCTACTGTGGGTGGTGCCATCCCTGGGCTGGTAGTCCTGGGTTCTATAAGAAAGCAAGCTGTGCAAGCCAGTAAGTAACATCTCCCTATGGCCTCTGCACCAGCTCCTGCTTCCTGCCCTGTGTGAGTTCCAGTCCTGACTTCCTTTGGTGATGAACAGCATTGTGAATGTGTAAGCTGAATAAATCCTTTCCACAACTTGCTTCTTGGTCATGATGTTTGTACAGGAATAGAAACACTGACTAAGACACCACTGTTAGGAACCCCACAAGAAAATCAAGTTACACAACCATAACATATATGCTGAGTACCTAGGTCTGACCTATAAAGGCTCTCTGATTGTCAGTTCAGTCTCTGTAGGCCTGTCTGACTTCTAGTTAGTTGATTCAGTGGGCCATGTTCTTGTGGTGTTCTTGACACTCTAGCTCCTACAAGCCTTCCTCCTTCTCTTCTACAGTAGTCTCTGAGTTCCACCTAATGTTTGACTATGGTTCTCTGCATCTGCTCCTGTAAATTGCTGGATAAAGTCTCTCTGATGACAATAGTGTAGCCAAAGCTAGAGGCCTTGAACCAGAGCAATGACTCACCACAATGAAATTTGTAAGTAAAGCTGTGTGAGTAAAAGTCTATTCTGTGTGACACACCATGAGCTACTATAGATTTCTGGGTGAGATGTTTCTGTTTTTATTTACTTGTTTGTTTGTTTTCTTTTGTGGGAAGTTGCAAGGGATGGGGGTGAATATGAAGGAATGGGGAGATGAGGGGGATTGGAGTGCATGATGTGAAATTCACAAAGAAACAGTAAAAAGTTTAAAAATTGTTTATCTGAGCTTGAGCCGACTTTGGTAGGTGGTACCTATTGAGAAAATAGTCTGTTTCTTTTAGATTTTGCAAGTTTGTTGAGTACAGTTTTCAAAGTATAGCATAATGGTCACTTGGATTTCCTCAGTGTCTGTTGTTATATCCTCCTTTCATCTCTGATTATGTGGATTTAGATACTTTTTTAAAAACATTAAATTTTTTTTATTAGATATTTTCTTTATTTCCATTTCAAGTGCTATCCCCAAAGCCCCCTATACCCTCCCCCTGCCCCCGTCTTGCTCCCCAACCCACCCACTCCCGCTTCCTGATCCTGGCATTCCCCTGTACTGGGGCATATGATCTTTGCAATACCAAGGGCCTCTCCACCCACTGATGGCCAACTAGGCCATCCTTTGCTACAGATGCAACTAGAGACACAGCTCTGTGGGGGTACTGGTTAGTTCATATCGTTGTTCCTCCTATAGGGTTGCAGACCCCTTTAGCTCTTGGGTACTTTCTCTAGCTCCTTCATTAGGGGCCCTGTGTTCCATCTAATAGATGACTGTGAGCATCCACTTCTATATTTGACAGGCATTGGCATAGACTCACAAGCAAGAACTATGTCAGGGTCCTGTAAGCAAAATCTTTCTGGCATATGCAATAGTGTCTGAGTTTGGTGGTTGTATATGGGATGGATCCCTGGGTGAGGCAGTCTCTGGATGATCTTTCCTTCAGTCTTAGCTCCGAACTTTGTCTCTGTAACTCTTTCCATGGGCATTTTGTTCCCCATTCTAAGAAGGAACAAAGTATCCACACTTTGGTCTTCCTTCTTCTTGAGTTTCATGTGTTTTGCAAATTGTATCTTGGTTATTCTAAGTTTCTGAGCTAATATCTGTTTATCAGTGAGTGCATACCATGTGTGTTCTTTTGTGATTGGGTTACCTCACTAAGGATGATATCCTCCAGATGCATCCATTTGCCTAAGAATTTCATGAATTCATTGTTTTTAATAGCTGAGCAGTACTCCATTGTGTAAATGTACCACATTTTCTGTATCCATTCCTCTGTTGAGGGATATCTGGGTCCTTTCCAGATTCTGGATACTTCCCCCCCCCCGCCCCCCGCCTTTTTTTTTGTTAGTTTGAAAAAGGGTTTGCTTATCTTGTTGATTTTCTCAAAGATCCAGTTCTTTGTATTGTTCTCTTCATTTCTATTTTTTGATTTCAGACCTCAGTTTGATTATTTCCTGTTTACTCCTCTTGGGTGTATTCGCTTCTGTTTTGTTTTACAGCTCTTAGATGTGCTGTTAAGTTGCTAGTATGAGATCTCTCCAGTTTCTTTATTAAACCACTGAGTGGTATGAACTTTGCTTTTAGCACCACTTTCATTGTGTTTCATAAGTTTAGGTATGATGTGCATTAATTGTTTTGAATTCTAGAAAGTATTTAATTTCTTTCATGCTATGTCTTGACCCAGTAGTCATTCAGTAGGGAGTTATTCAGTTTTTATGAGTTTGTAGGCTTTTTCTTGTTTTTGTTGTATAAAAATCCAGCTTTAATCCACGGTGATCTGATAGAACACAGGGGGGTTATTTCATGTTTGTTTTTTTTTTTTTTCCCCTAATCTGTTGAGACCTAGTATATAGTCAGTTTGGGAGATGTTCTCTTAGGTGCTGAGAAGAAGGTGCATTCTTTTGTGTTTCAGTGAAATGTTGTGTAGATACCAGTTAGGTCCATTTGAGTCATAATGTATGTTAGTACCATCACTTTTCTGTTTGGTTTTTGTATGGATGACCTGTTCATTGGTGAAAGTCGGGTGTTGAAGTCTCCCTCTATTAATGTGTGAAGTTTGATGTGTGATTTAAATATCTTTTAAATGTGTGAGCCCTTGTATTTGGAGCATGGAATTGAAACATCATCTTGTGGGTTTTTCCTTTGATGACTATGACGTTCCTTTTCCATGCCTTTTGATTATTTTTGGTTTAAAGTTTATTTCATTAGATATTAGAGTAGGACATCAGATTGATTCTTGGGTCCATTTGCTTGGAAAATCTTTTTCCAACATTTTACTCTGAGATAGTGTCTATCTTTGATGTTAGGGTGTGATTCTTGTATGCAGCAGAAGGATTGATCCTGTTTTTGCCTCCATTCAGTTAGCCAGTGTCTTTTTATTGAGGAATTGAGTCTGTTGACGTTGAGGGATATTAGTGACCAATGATTGTTAATTCCTCTGTGTGTGTGTGTGTGTGTGTGTGTCCGTCCCTTCTTTGGGCCTTGCTGGTGTGAGATTATTTTCTGTATTTTCATGGCTTAATTAACCTCCTTGGGTTGGAGTTTTCCTTCTAATACCTTCTATAGGGCTGGATCTGTGGATAGATATTGTTTAAATTTGACTTTGTCATAGAATATCTTGTTTTTTTTTTCCATCTATGAGGATTGAAAGTTTTGCTGAGCATAGTAGTTTGGGATGGCATCTGTGGTCTTTTAGAGTCTGCAAGACATCTAGGCCCTTTTGGCTTTTAGAGTCTTGGTTGAGCAGTTGGTTAATTCTAATAACTCTTTATATGTTACTTGGACATTTTCCTTTGCAGGTTTTAGTATTCTTTCTTTGTTTTGTATGTTTAGTGTTTTGATTATTACGTGTTGAGGGGACATTCTTTTCTGGTCCAATCTATTTGTTGTTCAGTAAGCTTCTTATACCTTTATAAGCATGCTATGCTTTATGCTAGGAAAATTTTGTTCTATTTTTGTTTGTTTGTTTGTTTGTTTGTTTGTCGAGACAGGGTTTCTCTATATAGCCCTGGCTGTTCTGGAACTCACTTTGTAGACCAGGCTGGCCTCGAACTCAGAAATCCACCTGCCTCTGCCTCCTGAGTGCTGGGATTAAAGGTGTGCGCCACCATGCCCGGCCTTTCTATGATTTTGTTAAAAATTCTGGGTTTATGAACCATGATTCTTCTTCTTCTATTCCTATTACTCTTAGGCTTGGTCTTTTTTACAGAGTCTCAGATTTCCTGGCTGTTTGAGTCAGGAACTTTTTAGATTTAACATTTTCTATGACTGATGTGTCTGTTTCTTTTATCGTAGTCCCCAATGCCTGAGATCCAGTCTTCCGTTTCTGGCATTCGTTGGTTGTTGGTGATGCTTGTGTTTGTAACTCCTGTTTACTTGCCTAGATTTTCCATTTCTATAACTCCCTTGGTTTGTTTCCTTATTATTTTATTTCTATTTTCAGGTCTTGAACAGTTTTACTTCTTTCTTTCACCTGTTTGCTTGTGTTTTCCTGGATTTCTTTAAGGAATTTGTTTTCTTTTTAAGTACCTCTACATCTTCATAGAGTTGGTTTTAAGATCATTTTCTTGTGCTTCAGCTATGTTTGCATATTCAGGGTTTGCTGTAGTATGATATCTAGGATCTGAGGGTGACATATTGCTCTGGCTGTTGTTGACTATATTCTTACACTGGTGTCTAGGCATCTGGGTTTGGGGTGATTTTAGGTTGTTGACTATATTCTTACACTGGTGTCTAGGTATTTGGGTTTGGGGTGATTTTAGGTCTAGATGCCGATTTCTGAGTTTGTCTTTGTTATATGGGTGCTTTATTACTTGGTTTCTGTTTCCTCTTTGGTGTTTGTGGCCTGGATTTCTTGTGGCAGTATCTTAGCTTGAGTTTTACTGCTGTGACCAACACAACCCTTATAAGGACAATATTTCCTTGGGACTGGCTAACATGTTCAGAGGTTCAGTCCCTTATCATCAAGGTGGGAGCATGGCAGCGTCCAGACAGGCATGATGCAGGATGAGCTGAGGGCTATACAGAGAAACCCTGTCTCGAAATACCAAAAAAAAAAAAAAAAAAAAAAAAATAGAGAACTGTAAATCTTTATCTGAAGGCCACTAGGAGAAGACTGGCTTCAGGCAGCTAGGATGAGGGTCTTAAAGCCTACACTCATAGTGACGTACTTCCTCCAACAAGGCCACACTTCCAAATAATGATACTCCTTGGGGCAATCATATTCAAACCACCACAATCAGGGAGTCTCTCTCCAAGTTGGGGGAGTGGGATATGGTGATGAGGAGGGGATTGGGGATTTGGTATTGTGTGGGAGGGGACACTGAGAGATTGAAGGAGATTCAAAGTTGAGCTGCCTATCTGAGGTTCTGGTGGCTGGTGTGGTGTCTGGCTCAGCAGTTAATTTCTGCTTGAGTTTGCTTATCTGATTTTCTGGATAGCATGGCCTATACCTCCTTTTTAGACTGATGTGTCCTGTACCTGTTCTTCTGACTGGTATGGTCTGCAGTTTTCTTCTGACTGATATCCTGACCAGTGGATAGCTGTCTGAGGTAAAGATGAGGATGCATCGGCAAGGGCTAGCTGTGGGGCAGGAAAGGGTGGCAGCAGGTTGGGTCTTTGGGATCTGAACTGAGAGTGTTGGAGGGTTCCAAGGACAGCTGAGGTCTTACATATTCTTCTGACTACCTTCCTTTTTTTTTCACCTCCCCCTTTTAAATTTGATTCTTTTATTTATTTAAATAACTTTACATCTCACTCACTGCCTCCTGCCCAGTCACCTCCTCCCACAACCTTTTCCCCCTCCCCCTCGTCTTCTTTTAAGACAGGGCCCCTCCATGTAGCCCTGGCTAGCCCGGAATTATGTTACTATGTAGTAGATTAGGCTGACTTCAGCCTGCCTCTGCCTTGCTAGTGCTAGGATTAAAGATGAGTAATGCAGCACATGACTGATTATATATTTCTAAATTTATGTCAGACCCCAATTCCTGTAAACACTTGTGAACATTATTTTCACTCTATCTCAAGGGAGGAAGTCAGGAATGAGATGCAATGAGGAAAAAAAAAATGAAAAAGCACCTTGACTGGTTACATAAGGAGTAAGTGAGTTGCAGAAATATTGATGTGTGTGTGTGTGTGTGTGTGTGTGTGTGTGTGTATGTGGTATGTATTGGGGCATTGGGAAAGTATGTTATGGAACACAAGCAGCACAGTAGTATCATTTGCTGATCAAATATGGCTTGATATTTGTAGAGTTCCTCTAAAAATCAGAAATAAGGTCACAAAACTGCAACCCAAAACAATAACCAAAAGTTTTAGAAGATTACTCTGACATTGGTATTCCAACAGATTCACTCTGGAAATTTGGGTGATGCCCATTAGCTGTCACTGGGCATAGGAATAAGTTACCTTTCCACATAATGGGGCTATCGAGTTATTTACAAGAATTGTGGGGAAACTGCATGCCCTTCAGTGTTTTCCCTGTGACCCACCATGTCTTTCTACCATTTGAGGATGTCTGGGAAAGGAAGCTGGCTCCCTGGTTTCTCCTCAGCTTTCTCACAGTTAATTTGCACAACTTAATTGTATGTTAGTTAATTGTCACTATTAAAAGCACAGATCCTGACCTGGAGGGAATGAAGCATAGGACAGATACTTGTTAATTACCAACTGTGATCTCAGTTTGCTGAGAATAGAAAATTCCTTTCAAGGCCTGGGAGTGCTTGCTTAACACAGAGAGGGTTTCCCAAGAGTGTGGTAGCCGCAGCTCATAGACTGACAGAGCTTTCTCTATACCCATGTGTCTAGCTTTGGTTGCTATTTCTTTAACATGAGCTTTAAGGAATACAGTAAATATCACTTATTTGAATTTTTTCTCTTTGACCTATCAATAAGAGAATATATTTAATGGAAGGTCATTTGCCATAGTTTGTATATACATTTAAGCTATTTCTTTTAAATCAATCTTAGTTTTTAGACATTTGTCTTAAAGGGAGATTTTAGGTCCTGTCTATAGTAGAAAACTATTATTACTTCTAAAAATAAAAGATAAATGTGAAATAAGAAAAACTCTTTAAAGTTCTTTCCCATGTTCGAAAATGGCTTAGAATGAACTTGGGGTTGCTGTTTAAAAAAAAAAAAATCACTTAACTTCTCTAAGTCTCAGTGTCTTCATCTAACAGGGAAAAGTGAAGGTTTGAGGACATGGTGTCAGGGCCCTCCAAAGGGTAAACATAGGGATACGGGGAACATTTAAGGAGGAGGATGAGAATGCCTGGTGCAAAATGAGGTTAGGGTTGACACTTGTCCTGGCATTGCTCTCCCACCCCGGGTGCCCACACCCAGACAGGGTTTCTCTGTACAGCCTTGGCTGTCCTGGAACTCACTTTGTCGACAAGGCTGGCCTCAAAGTCACAGAAATCTACCTTTTTCTGCCTCTGAGAGTGCCGGGATTAAAAGGCCATCACCTTTTTTCTTTCTAGGATATTAGAACAACTAGCTTATAAAGGAAAATGAATATTTCCTACTGATTTTAAGTTCAAAGTCCAGGCTGGCGTGGTGCATGGAGCTCATCTGGAGTATATAGGTCTCTTAAGTAGTAGTGGTTTGTGGGTTACTTCCCTGAGAAGGGCTGGACTCTCAGTGCCGTGGCTGACTAATGATGTTTTCTCCAAGCATGGGCAGAAAGCTGGCTGGTGCAGCATATTGACATCATTTCACTCTTGTCTTTTTTTCTTTTTTTTTCTTTTTACCAAGTCACCTTAGCTTTCCAGAACAGAGGTTGGAAATCACTTTCCATTTAGTGGGTATCTCCTTTTCAAAAAGTTCCCCCAAGTGGATTCAAGCATCTTTTCATCCTGAGATATTCTGGAGTGAAGCCCTGCCAGGCTGGTCTACTTTCTCACTTTCCTAAAAGAATTCACCATCCTGCTCAAGGACTCCCATAGAGAGAGAGGCAGGGAATAAGAGCTGCTTGTAAGATGGGCTACTATGCCAAGGCTTTCTCTGCCGTGCCATTGAAGGAGAACAGGTCCCCTCCTAGGAGGCTGCAGTGAAGGGACACTTTGTGAGGCTGTGATCCATTTACTGTTGGAGTTTCCTCAAGAGCTAACCGAGTGCTGGTTTACTAGGATCTTCATGATCATTATAGTGGAAAGTGCTATCTTTTGTGATACACTAAAAAAAACAAAAAAAACCACAATAACCCCCCCCAAAACAAAAAACAACACACACACACACACACACACACACACACACACACACACACACAAACCCAAAAAACCATGGGATACAAAAAAACATATTCATGACACCCTCCTTTTCTCTAGCTCATACTCTGGAATGAACCAATAAGCACACAGAAAAGTTCTTCTGAGGCTTTCTGTTTTGTAAGCCCTCATAGGGAAAGAATATTGTGGAAGGAAACTTGACCAAGAATACTTTGAAGAACTTAACTTTGAAATGACATTTTGATGCCAACAGAGTCTAAAAGCTGACATCAACACTTCTAATATCTGTGCATTACTGTTTAATACAATAGGTTAAGTGTTGCTTAGGGGAGTTTAGAGTCATTCACTTCTCAGAAGCGAAAAGGATGCTCATTACCTCTCATTACTTCCCTTGAAAATTTGCATTGGTCCTATCATCTGCAAACTGCTCCTTGGCAATTCTTATTACTAACAAATCTATAACCTTGCTGGCTTCTCTTGAAATAGAGGGTACGGTGGAGTCACTCAGGAAATAGATACTGTGCTGATGGCATCAATTGAAATGAATTGTAGCTGAGGGAAAGGTACTTTGTGAAGCATTTCAATGTGACAAAAATGAGTTTAGAAATAGTCACTTACTTTATGACTAAATTTCATAAACTTACTCACCCAGGTATTAATGCCAAACACGTCCTGGCCCCACATAAAGGATGATAGAGGAAGACAAGCTGGCAACACGACTTAAGATGAATTGATGTTTATTGAGAGACACTTAAGTATTTCAAAGGGTTTTCAGGAAGAAGAATCTTTTGTGGACAGCTTAAGGAAGGGGGTTGGGTTCAGGCAGCATCTATGAAACTTTTCCAGTCTCCTCACTGTCTCCCACCCTCTTTCTCCTGCCATTTAGATGTCACAGATACTCTGGACAGTATATTGGGAAATGACCAGAAGCCTCTTCTCCCCTAAACATTGCCTACAGGCCTATGTCAGGATACATGTGAGGCAGTGCTGTTAATTTCTTATTGAAAGAGTGTCTAAGCTATATTATTCTTGTGCTGTTACTTGGAAATATGAATTTAGTGTTACATAAAATCATTCCAATATGATGAAGAGTTACTAGACTTTCTGGACTAGAAACAGAAAATGAAATACACTAGAGCAAGGCAAAAACACTTGAATTGAGGGTAAACAAGACAGTCCATAGGAGGAAGAATCCCNCTTATTGAAAGAGTGTCTAAGCTATATTATTCTTGTGCTGTTACTTGGAAATATGAATTTAGTGTTACATAAAATCATTCCAATATGATGAAGAGTTACTAGACTTTCTGGACTAGAAACAGAAAATGAAATACACTAGAGCAAGGCAAAAACACTTGAATTGAGGGTAAACAAGACAGTCCATAGGAGGAAGAATCCCCAAAAAAACCCAGGCAAAAGATAAGAGATACTTTTGCTTCCATAAAAAGGAGTCTCATAAAAACACCAAGCTAAGAACCATAACATATAAACAGAGGACCTAAGTGCAGACCCATGCAGGCCCCATGCTTGTCACTTTAGTCTCTATGAGCCCATGCAAACTGTTTAGTTGATTCTGTGGGCCATGTAGTCCTGGTGTCCTCCATACCCTACAGTCTTTTCTTCCCCTCTGCTGCCAAGGAAACCAACGTCACAGCATCATCAGCTGGCTTGGAACTCTCTTTGTAGAACAGGAGCTTACAGAGATCCACCTGCCTCTGCCACTAAGTGTTGGGATTTAAGGTGTGTACTACCCCGCTGGGCACATTTTCCTTAACATCATCTTTTATTGAAAAGCTCCTTTGGTCATTAGGGAAATGCAAATCAGACCTACTTTGAGATTTCAACTTACGTAAGTCAGAACGGCCAAGAACGATAAAAAAAATGACAGCTCATACTGATGAGGGTGTGGAGTGAACCGAACACTCATCCATTGCTGTTGAGGGTACAAACTTGTACAGCCACTTTGGAAATTAGTCTGGAAGTTCCTCAGGGAGCTGAGAATAGATTTACCTCAGGATTCACCTATACCACTCCTGAGCTTATACCCAAAGGACTCTATATAGTACTACAGAAACACTTGCTTAGCCATGTTCGTTGGCACTCACTCTGTTCATAGTAGTCAGAAAATAGAAACAGCCTAGATGTCCATCAACAGATGAATGAATAAAGAAAATGGGGTATATTTACACAAAGGGATATTACTCAGATGTTAAAATATAAAAGCAAGGAATTCCCAGGTAAATTGATGGAACTAGAAAAAAAAATCACACAGAGTGAGGCATCCCATACACAGAAATATAAGCACGAGACACTATAATCTGTATAACTATAGAGGTTACATATAGAATAAAGGACTACTAGAGAGGGGCAAAGGAATGAGGTTGGGGGAGGGAATATGGGGCAGAGGAACTGAACCTAAGGCCATTTGAGGGATCACATGAGAAGCTAATACAATAAAAACTTACTATAGTATATAGAAATATGAATGTGAGCTAAATGAAATTGGCAAATAACAGTAGAGATGAAAAGTTAACTGGCCATTTTCTGTCAACAAATGAAGCCTCCAGTTCCAGAAATGGTTTATATCTAATCAAGTTGTTGGCTAAAGAGGCACCAGGCTATTGTCCAGGATATTGGTTACTTTCCATAGAAAGGGATTATTGCTGAATATAACAACCATACAACTCATTTAACATGGAGAAATTGAGCTGGTGCCTGTAGGCTTAGATTTTTCAAAACCTACTTTAATAAGGGTTCTTAAGTGCTTTAACCTCCCTTCTAGTCCACCACCCACAAGAGATAGTGGAAAGGAAAGATGCATAGGGAAAGGGCGACATGGACCTGTTTAGAAATAGTTCTTTGGGGCAATTCCAATCTTTGTTGTCAGGATATCAGCAGTTCAGCTCATACAGACTAGCAGCAGTCGCTCAATCCACTTGAAAACACCATTCACAAATCAGCAATGGCAGTTCAATCCAGAAGAAGCCAGGAGGTTCTGCCAATCGGGCCAAGGCCGAGGGAGCAGCAAGAAGCCACGGAGTATCACAAGAAGTTCTTTGGTGGGTTTCTCTCTACAAAATCACAGTGAACAATGATCAGCAAAGACAGCGAGGCAAAAATAATACCACACAGCATAGTTAGCAAAGATCAACGGAGAGTGGCAAGATGAACTAATACCACAGTGTCATCCACTGTCTGTTGGCTTATACTTATACCCTTTGTAAACATCAGGTGTCCTTTTTTTTTTTAATTAGAGAATTTCTTCATTTACATTTCAAGTGTTATCCCAAAAGTCCCCTATACCCTCCCCCCGCCCTGCTCCCCTACCTTCCCACTCCCACTCTTTGGCCCTGGCATTCCCCTGTACTGGGGCATATAAACATTGCTAGACCAAGGGCCTTTCTTCCCGAATAATGGCCAACTAGGCCATCTTCTAATACATATGCAGCTAGAGACATGAGCTCTGGGGGTTCTGATTAGTTCATATTGTTGTTCCATCTATAGGGTTGCAGACCCCTATAGCTCTTGGGTACTCTCTCTAGCTCCTACATTGGGGACCCTGTGTTCTGCCCTATAGATGGTTGTGAGTATCCACTTCTGTATTTGTCAGGGACTGTCAAAGCCTGCCAGGAGACAGCTATATCAGGGTCCTTTCAGCAATATCCTGATGGTATGTGCAGTAGTGTCTGCATTTGGTGGCTGATCATGTGATGGACCACCCGGGTGGGGCACTCTCTAGATGGTCCATCCTTTCGTTTAGCTCTAAACTTTGTCTCTGCACCTCCTTCCATGCATATTTTAATCCCTATTATAGGGAGGAATGAAGTATCCACGCATTGGTCTTTCTTGATTTTCTTGTGTTTTGGAAATTGTATCTTGGGTATTCTAGGTTTTTGGGCTAATATCTGCTTATCAGTGAGTGCATATTAAGTGACTTCTTTTGTGATTGGGTTACCTCACTCAGGATGATATCTTCCAGATACATCCATTTACTCAAGAATTTCATAAATTCATTGTTTTTAATAGCTGAGTAGTACTCCATTGTATAAATGTACCACATTTTCTGTATCCATTCCTATGTTGAGGGACATCTGGGTTCTTTCCAGCTTCTGGCTATGATAAATAAGGCTGCTATGAACATAGTGGAGCATGTGTCCTTGTTACCAGTTGGAATATCTTCTGGGTATATGCCCAGTAGAGGTATTGCTGGATCTTCCGGTAGTACTATGTCCAGTTTTCTGAGAAACCGCCAGACTGATTTGCAGAGTGGTTGTACCAGCTTGCAATCCCACCAGCAATGAAGGAGTGTTCCTCTTTCTCCACATCCTCGCCAGCATCTGCTGTCACCTGAATTTTTGATCTTAGCCATTCTGACTGGTGTGAGGTGGAATCTCAGGGTTGTTTTGATTTGCATTTCTCTGATGATTAAGGATTTTGATCATTTTTTAAGGTGCTTCTCAGCCCTTTGGCATTGTTCAGTTGAGAATTCTTTGTTTAGCTCTGTACCCCATTTTTTAATGGGGTTATTTGAATTTCTGGAGTTCAGCTTCTCAGGTGTCCTCTTAAACATCTGTTCTAGCTAAATATCCCATGCTCCTTTCCCAGGCAGCTTCCAGAAAAATACCACGTGTCTGTTCTTTGCTAAACATCCTCCCATGTGTCTGCTTCAGCAAAATATCCCCTCACAATACTGTTTCCAGAAAAACATCACACGACACAACTGAGCCTCTAAAGATTCCAGTACTTTCCACTTCAGGTGCCTACCCAGAGTCTTCACCCATACAGATTAGCATTCATAGTACTGGAAGGTACTCTGCATGCTACCAAAGCAGAAAGGGAAATACCAACTAAGCTATAAATACTTTGATCTTCCATAGTGACCTGCCTGCAGGATGAGCTAGTACAGTAGTGGGAGCATCCAAACACTGTCTGATTGGATTTAAGACCCACTCCATGAGATGGGACCTATCCCTTACACTGCTCAGGCAGCTGAGGACCTGACACTAGGTAGGCTATAGACCCAGGGGAAAACTAAATGCTACTGTCTCTTAAAGGAAGGTAACAATCAAATGATTCCTAATGACATCCTGCTGTATTTGTTGTTCATTGCCTTGCTCAGCCATCGTCAGAGAAGCTTCCTCCTGCAGTAAATGGAAAAAAATGGAGAGATCCACAACTGTGAAGCACTCAGTCCGAAATGGGATTTCTACAGAACTTCTCTGCAGAACTCTTCTCTGAAGAAAGAGTATAGAAGTCAGTGGACATGGAGGACATTAAGGAAATAAGGCCTTCTTGTTGGCTTATAAGCTATTCAGCTAGACATCGGGGACCTAGCAATGGCTTAAGTCATCACCCGCTCCCCCATCACCTGCTGCCAGTTGCTGGCAGTGCACTAGGTGGTATATGAAAAGGACCCTTTGCCCTCCAGCTCTCTCTCCTTTTCTCTCTCTCTCCCCCATGTGATTCTCTTTCTCCTCTTTCTGTCTTCCTTTCTGTCCTTCTCTGTCGTTCCCCCCGCCCCCATTTTCTCTGCTTTCATACTTTTGCTCCCGTCTGTCTGCCTCTACCCTTTTCCCTCTATGTGTCTCCAAAGCAGAGAGATCCAGGTTTGCTTCTTCCAGGGGCTCAATTCATGCTGTCAGCTGCTAAGCTCCCGTGCTGCCTCATGGAAATAAAATGGAAACCTCAAACACACTTTTGTATTTTCTTGAAACAAGTAAAATGGATTTTGATATGTAGTGTCCTCAATTTAATATGCCAGAAATACTATTCTCTCTGTATGGAACAAGTTGAAAATCATTAAGGAAATATTTTCATTTTTTCTCCAAGTTTTGGAAGCTTGACTTATAATTTGAATCCATGGTATATTTTTTCATTTGGATAGGCTACAGTGCAGGGCTAGTGAACTATAAATGTTTTAAGAATATATCATATTCTCTGGTTCTAAAACATATACTTAAAAATTTTAAATCTACTTACTTGACCCAAATTATATAAAACTTGGAGGCTAGTACCCCCCCCCACCATTATTTGATTTTATATTTCATTCCTGAGTGCACAGTAAGCAGTTTGAAATTTTCCACCATCTCCATCATCATCATCATCATCATCATCATCATCATCATCATCATCATCGTCGTCGTCGTCGTCATCGTCGACATCATCATCTGTTAGTGTTTTCCCTGAACATAGGTCTGTGCATCATATGCATGTTTGGTGCCTGTAAAAGCCAGAAGACATAAAGATCACTTTCAAGTAGAGTTGCAGACCGTTGTGAGCTACTTTATGGGTGCTAATCAAACCCGGGTCCTCTGGAATAGTAGCCAGTGCTTGTTCTTACCTGCTAAGCTTCCCCGTCTCAGTTTTCTGTTGAAGCTTTGGAGGTATCAACCTTGTCGGTCACTGCTGTTGCAGAGCACTCTCACAGTGCCATCGTCATGCTGGAGTTTCCTTCCTCTTCCATACTCATGAGATGACTCAGTAGTCACAGTGTTCCTACCCCGACTGAAGTTGGAGCCTCTGTGTTTGTTGTTGGGTAGGGCTGTGAGAAAGGGGTCTGAATTCTTTTCAGACCGGTTGCATCCGAGAGCAGCACACTCACAGACACTATTCAGAGAAGACAGGCACCATGAATGTGCAGCTGAAATCAACAGTATGATTACACCCATGGTTTATCATTTCCCTTCCTAATACACATGTGGTCAAAGACGTGCAAAAAACATCCTTCTTGCAGGATGCAGAAGCGAAGCAGAGGTTTTCAGATCAGATTACAGCGCAGAGACAGAATTTTATAAGCGGACACCACATCACTGCACAAGAGTAGCTTATAAAGTGTCAGGGAGCAGGGAACCCAGGGTGTGTAGGACACAGAGAGGAACCCGAAACAGGAAAAGATGAGGCAGCTACTAAACTCTGTCAGGCTTGCTGGCATCAGGAGAGCAGGGAGGACACAGAAACCGTACTCATTTCACAGTCTTAGGAAAAATTGCTGATGCAGTCACTGTTTCCAGCCCTCTCATCTATTTGTTTCCAGGCAGACATGCCCTGCACAGAATTCTAGGATTCTAGAATTAATCTGACGAACACTAAGATAAATCTGTGGTGTTTCCCCTCTCATTACATACATCACCATCTTAAATTACAAATGTTGTCTTCCTATTGTCCAGTGTCCAATGGATCTTTAAGAATTTACCAAGTAGTTCTTATTAATAAACAATGTTTTAATTTAATTTTAGAGGCTTACTTCTGTTTCCTATTGATAGCATCAATCTTGGTTCCCCATTATTTTCCTTCTCCTCTGGTTAGTGTATCTGCTTCTGAACAGACCTTCTTATCTGGCTTAATATTACATTTTGAAACTTGTCCATTGAAAACGTTTGTTACCTTATAAGCTAGTGAGATTCTGCAAGCCAGGTCCTCCTGTCAAGGCCATTTGCCTGACAGCAGACACAAGTGAGCACCCATCCTGCAGATGAGGGGGTGGAGGACTACTGTTTTTCTCTAGTCTTGAATGCAGGCTTCGACATGTGCATGCTGACCTCTGATAGACCTGTAGAGCTCCTTCTCAGTCCTCACTTGGTGGAAAGTGACTACCATTCTAAAACAAAAGAATCTCTCCTTCTGCTTCCACAGTTTGCCATTGGGAAATGAAACGGAAGGCTTCCGGTGTTTATAGGACCTTTTTGTAGTATTTGGCAATGTGAGTGTGTTTTTCAGACAGGGTCAGTCTCTGAGGCTTATTTTTCCCTACATCATTATTGCCTTGATTTTGTTGTGAATACAACTTTAAATTTATATTATATTATTTTAAATAAGGGAATTGAGATTTTCATTTTGAGTGTTTTTGATTTTCACTTTTTAGCACATTTATTTATTTATTTATTTATTTATTTATTTATTTATTTATTTTTGTGGCGACCTAAAGCATTGGCCTTCAGATGGGTCTTCTGTCCTGGTTTTATTTCTTGCTATATTGAGTAGTTAAGGCTTTCTCATCTCTTTTTCTTTCCCCTTTTCCCTTTGTTATGCTTTTGACTAGATTTTTGACAAGAGCCAGAGAACACAGATCCCTGGACAACGAAAGAGAACAAAGGAGATGGAATAATAGCTCCTGTGAAAAGGAGCTACCTGCATTGTTTTTCCTGAGGCTAGTCACAGATGTGTTAGCAGCTCTGCCATTCTCTGAGCATTCATTAAACAGACTCTATGTTCAAGGCAGTGTCCTTGGTGATAAAGTCACCCAGACAATCTCTACTTTTTCCCTGTAAAAGCTTTAAGATTTTAATTTTAAAAAGTAGCTACTGTATATAAAAATTACATGGAAAGTGCATGCAAGGATACACAGCAAAGAGACTATGGACATGACTGATTTATGATGTGGTTAATGTTTTCATTGTAGATAGGAGAGAGAAAAGCCAGAGGATAATTCCAGAGCAGAGAAAAAGAAGACTGGACATGACCATCAGACTGGACATGGACTTGGCTACAGAAGTGGAGGAGTGAGAGAAAATAGTGGAGATAGTGAGGAATCAAGAGAGAGAAAGGGTACAGCATAGAAAGAAAGAAGAATAAGAAAGAGCAAGGGTGGGAATAGTGGAGAATAGGGAGTTAAAAGGAGGATGAGTAGCTGTAGGGAGGGACCGGCCAGGAGACTGGCATGCAGGCTTTGAAACGTATACAAGCATTTGGGGGCTGAGGGAATCTGAAGTCTCATAGGCTTTGATATGCAGCCACTGTCAATGGCCTATGCCATATGTCATGAGTCAATGATATACGTCATATGTCCCTTCTGCCAGAAGTAAGGGGAATGACTCCTTTTTGCAGATGCAAACTGGTTTCACAAGTTCCTGAGGACTGATGACTTTTATATAACAGCCAGAACTTGTACAGTTGAGCTTGAGCTCATTTCTCGATCTGTGGACAGCCTGAGACCTAACAGAAAGCTTTATAGAAAGTATACATTCCGAGGTTCCAACTGAAAACCTATAGCATCACCATCTGTGGTGGGACCACCTCTGAATATGCATTTTCAAAATGTTTTGAGCTGTGATGGTTGAATGCTTGGTCATATGGGCACTATTAAGAGGTATGGACTTACTGGAGGAGGTGTGGCCTTGTTGGGGGAAGTGTGCCACTGTGTAGGTAGTCTTTAAGGCCTTCTGTGCTCAGGTTCTACCCAGTATGGAAGAGAGTCTCCTCCTAGCTGTCTTCAGAAGATAGTTTCTGCTGCTGCCTTTGGATCACGATCAAGACACTACTCTTCCAACACCATGTCGGCCTGGACGCTGCCATGTTTCTTGCCATGATGATAATGGACTGAACCTCTGAAACTGTTAGCCCCAATTAAATGTTGCCCTTTTGAAGAGTTGCCTTGGTTATAGTGCCTCTTCATGGCGATAAAACCCTAAGGCAGGAGCCAATCACTTGACTGGGGAAGCACTATCTTAGCTCTTAGTCACTCTATAAAGTGAAGCAAAGAGAAATCAGCACACACAGAATATAAAAAGAAATATAGAGAAACATATAGAAAGTACCCCACTTTTCCAGACAACAGATACAAAGAAATTATACTAGTCAATATAATTTGTGTTGGTTACCATAATCACAACACTCATATCTCGGGCACTGAATATAGTAGAACTCAGACTGTTCTCATAAAGTGGTCTCCTCACAACTGAACCATGAATTGAGACTCTGAACTTCACATTTGATGCTCCTTACCACACAGCCTCCCTGCTGGCTATATGGGTCAAGAAAGAGAGGGTCATGTTTAAAGTATTTGTAAAGAACAAGTAGTATGCATTCCCTATGGTCATACTGCTTACCTAGAAGTTGTCACAGCACCTCAGTGACAGGAAAGAAGGCAAGGAAATGAGATCCTGAGTATTTAGGAAGGATAGAAAATGACTTGGAAAACAGTGCCTTTGCCACTGGTATGAGAAGTGGAGTCTCCATTGATTAAGCAGCCTTATCTTTTGCCAAGCGGTTGGGAAAGCAGACCACCGAGGAGATGTGGTCAGTTAGTGCAAGCTTCTGCAAAGGCTGTTCTGCTCCAAACATTCCCCTCCATGGCATTCATGGTAATGGAGGCACCGTGACTTTGCATTATAAATAAAATACTCAAATCTATACTCGTGAATTTTGCTGTATTTTCAGGAGATAAGTCATCTATGCTGAAACAGAAAGGGTAGCATTGACTATAATAAATTGTTGCTGTAACATGTAGAGATTATCTATAGGGAATGTTAAGAATTTAGGATCATAGGTCAGCATAGAGAAGGCAGAGGTATGCTGACTTATAGAGACTTTGAAGGTTTTACTGATTTTCATATGTCTGGTAAGATCATTGGAGCAAAATAGATGATAATCTTAAGGGTAAATAGAGTTAACACATGCACAACTTTCACGGATAGAGTGTTAACAGCACACCATCTTACGCAGTCTTTTAACCATTATGACTACAATCCCTCTTATGTAACAAGGTCTTCACCAAAGTGCAGCTGGAGATGGATAAAGATCTTGTCCTTATATTCTATTTTATGAAATTCAGTATTGCCAATATATTTATCAGGATTTGATACCTTCATATGTTTTAATTTGTGGATCCCATATTTTAAGACTAGCATGCTACTTTGTGGGTCCCAAGAAACCTTTAAAGCCTCTAAATTTGCAAAATCCCCAAACAAACAAAAACCCAGAAAGTACAGGGCTGCAGTAATTTTATAATATAATGCCCTTGCATTCAATATAAAATATTAGTCTTCTGTAAAATTTCTTCAATATTGAAATTTTCAAACTTATGTAATATTAATTCTTATAATAAACCTTCATTTTTACCTTTTTAAAGTAAAATACATTTACTTTTTATTTATTTCGATTACTTAACTAACTAACTAATTAATTAATTAATTAGTGTGTGCATATGTGCATACAAGTGCCAAGGTCAAAGGCTAACTCATGGGATTACTTCTCTTTTTCACCATGTAGGGTTCTAGGGATCAAACTCTGGTGATCAGGCTTGGCAGTAAGTATATTTGCCTTCTGAGCCATCTCTCTACCCTTTTAGTTTTATTCTTAGTTACCATTATGAGCTGTTACTTTAGAATCCCACATTTAAAGTTAACTATATCCTACAATAGGGTTCTTCTTTCCATCCAATTAGTTAAAGCCACTAAGTTCTAAAGAGTGTATTTATTCTCCTAAGGTTTACAATGCTGATTCCTTGTTTGGGTAGGTTCCATGCAATTGGATTCTTCAATGTGCTCTTTTGCTAAAAAAAATCTTTTCTGCATTAATATTCTTCTGAGCATCAGATGGTCCTGATCTTGGGCATGTCTAGCACATGCTGTTATTGTTTAATCCATTAGCAAATGGCAGTGGTTTGAATAGATATGACCCCTATAGACTCATGTGTCTGAATGCTTGGCCCATAGGGAGTCGCATTATTAGGAGGTGTGTCCTTGTTGAAATAGGTGTGGCCTTGGAGGAAGTGTGTCACTGTAGGGGCAGACTTTGAGGTCTCAGCCAGTTCATTTCCTACAGCCTATGGGTAAGGATATAGAACTCTCAGCTCCTTCCTCAGTGCCATGTCTGCCTGCATGTGCCGTGCTACCTGCCATGACAATAATGGACTAACTCTCTGAACTGTAAGCCAACCACAATTAAACGTTTTCCTTTATAAGGGTTGCTGTGGTCATAGTGTCTCTTCACAGCAATAAAACTCTAACTAAGACCCAAGCTTAGCCTTCATCACTGAGGAACACTGCAAGGACACTGGCATTTTGTACTCACTACTAATTACTAATAAGACCTTATGTGAATTTACTTTCTAATATGGGTTTTTGTATTTAAGACTGAGGAGGTAGAGCACACTATCTTGTCTAGTGCAAAGGAACTTAGAACTTGGTGCATTCAGGTGTTATCTCTCAGGTAAAGAAAGGATCTCTGTTAATTCTCCATCTCTGCACCAAATCTTTAAGCTAAACAGTGTAAACTGTGGAAAGACTTGTATTGGTTATAGCTTCTGTTCCTAGCTGTTTGGGCTTCTTGCTTTGGGCCTGTGGTGGTACAGTGTATCATGATAGGAACATATGGCAAAGGAAGCCTCCCCACCTCATGACAGCTGGAAAAGAAAAGGAGGGACAGGAAGGGATGAGATTCTCAGTATCCTCTCTCCTGGGCACATCCCAATGGCCAATTATTCCCAGTGTATAGGATTTGATAAGGACAATTGATGACTGTGATCTGGATTACATATTTACTGCATTATACTGATTTCATTCCTAAGTGGATTCCATGATTACAAAACGAACACACAAACAAGCGAAAAAATCACCAACATTTGTTGTAAAGCAGTTGTCGTTTTGCAATGGCGGCAGCCTCGAGCATCTTTATCATTGCACTGCTTGTTTTGGGGCGTGAATTTATCTGCTGTTGCTCTGCTCATCATGATCCTAGGAGACACAGGTTGTGTCACACATATATGGCATAGAGACCAGTGTACCACAGGATTTATCATTGAGCTTTATATATGTATGTCTTGTGACATCACACAACGAGGAAATTTAACGACGTATTTCTCAGAATGTGTCCTTGCTGTTAAGCAATACATGAGGATAAATATTTAATTAGGGGAAAAGATTAGCCACTTCAAGCTGCTTTTCTCTTATCAGGATTGTGTGCTGAGCCAATTTTGACTAATTATAGCCCTGGGATGCATCTTTAGGAAATAACAGAAAAAAGTTAGATGTATAAAATTGTTCATTGAACCATTAGTCAAAATAGCAACACTTTAAAACAATCCACTGTCCACTAGAGAGCAACAGTTGAATATTGATGATGTCCCCAAATGATGGATAATTACCCTGTTGTATGCAAATGACAGCTGATGACTTTATAAGAACTCCCAGTCTTACAATGTGAAATTAAAATACTAGGATACAGAGATTGGGTTTTCCTGCCTCTGAGACAAAGATTCACTGGGTAAAGGAGGGAATGAGGAAGCAAGCTGAGGGCGTGAGGTAAAGGGCATGCGGGCATCTCAGTGAAGCTAGCCATACGGACAAATAAAAGGCAGGAGAGGCGGGGAAAGTCCACCCAGCTGGCATAACACATTGGCATTACTGTTGATCATATGAGGAAGCAAAGCAGGGCTTTAAAAACTGCTTCCATATGCCTTTGGCTAGACAAGGCTGCAATTTCATTGAGAGAATTTTTTTTCTAAACTATGGAACATTTCAGTTATTAATATATTCAATTATATTTTAAATTCTTCAACTAGGTGTGATTTATCTTTTAAAATAATATCCCTTTTTAGAATACACAGTATGGCACAGACATTTATGAAACATTTGAATTTTCACAGTTTTTAAGACTGTTCCCTGTCCTTGAGTTTTGTTTAAGATGATTTGAGTATGTCTTCTCAAATCCCAAAGCAAGCACAGGCTGAGCTGACACCAAGGACTCATTATTTTTCCACTTTCCAAGAATGTTGCAAAAGTAATATTTATTAAGCTCTTGGGAATATGTTTAGAACAAAGCGAGTTGCTCCAAAGATGTCAGAGTTTGCAAGCAGCTTGGCTTGACTTTGAAAGTAGACTGGCAAGGTTGGAACAGACTTGAAGGGCCAAAGAGAGCTTGAGAAATCCTATTTTCTATTACTCTCTCTCTCAAGCAGAACTTCAGTTAACCCATCCCAGAAAAATGAGACCTTGCTTTATAATGACATTCAGGGAGGCATGTGGTAATCATATTGAGGAATGACTTTGTGAGTGGACAATAAATATGTCTGCATATCAGTGTTATTGCACTTGGAAAAAACATTGCTTAGCCATAGAAAAACTTCAAGGATTAAAAATGTCTGTGTTAGGAACTAGCTCTGGGGTGGTACTTTGTTTCTCTGGATTTCCATGGTCTATGTGCAAGGAAGCAAAAGCAGATTCCTACAATAAATTGTCCCCACATATGCATGATTATATTTAAAAAGAAACCCAACTGCACACATTTCTCCAGGGGACTTATTATCAGAGGACACAGAAAAATGACTTTAATAAAGCTGCAACCATTTAGGACATGTAGTAATTTCGTTCATTGTTTATTAAAAATATTTATTGAACTTCCTATTTATTTGAGGTCTAATTTAATATCATGTTTTTCTGCTCATCATGACTCTAGGAGGAACAGGCTATGCCTGTATAGTATAGAGGCTGGTGTACTACCAGATAAATTCATTGAACATTATGTAAGTATGCTCTGTGACATCACACAATGACAAACCCTCCTAAAGATGCATTTTTCATTGGGATATTTGTCTTCCCTCTAGATATGATCTTTCTTTGTAGCTCAGGCTGGCCTGGAACTTATTATATAGTCAGGCTGCCAGGAAGCTTGTGGTATCCTCCTGGATGAGACTCCTGATTGTTGAGATTATAGGCAAGAGCCACCATGCCTGGATATGGGGCCTCTGTATGTATGTGTGTGTGTGTGTGTGTGTGTGTGTGTGTGTGTGTGTGTTTGTATGTGTTTGTGTGTGCACGAGTATGAGATCATTGTAGGTATTGTAAAGCCTATAAATGGTCCTGCCTAAAAATAAAATTAGGAGTAGGAAGGAGGCACAAAGTGCACATACCTAGGGCTCAAGTAATGCCAGACTGAGAGAGGTGAAGCTGTTAGGGACCTGGGACTTACTTTATAGATTTAAAGTTCTTTTGATAAGCACATTCACTCTGTCAACAAGTGTGTCCTGAGTAATCATGGACCAGGCACTGCACTGGAAAAGAGTAAACAGTATGTGCTAAGGGGGGGTTGTTATTATTATTATTATTATTATTATTATTATTATTTTGAGCTTAGAGTATGATGAAGAGATAAGCATAGAATCACCAAGTAAAGCCAAAATAAAATTATAAGTGCAGAGGTAAAAACATGTATTTGTTTCTTAAGGATGCCATAAAAAATGCTATGAACTGAGTGACTTAAACAACAGAGATTTATTTAATTTTTATGTTAAAAATGCTGGAGGCCAGCAGTTATGACATTGGCAGGCTGCTTCCTTGGGAGAGGCTCAGAGATCTGGCCTTCTGGTTAGCTTCCTGTGATTACTGACACCATCTGCTTTGTCACATGACACCCTGTTTGTGAGTTTGTCTCTGTGTCTCAATTTCCCGCTTTTATAACGATACTGGCCGTATTGGATTTAGTACTAATTTGATCTCACTGCGACTTGATTCCCCCTGTTCAAGTCCTATCGCATTCACAGAAACCAGGAATAGAACTTGAATTTTATTTATTCATTTGTTTATTTATTTATTTATTTTTGAGAACACGGTTCAAACCAAAACAGGGGAAAATAGGATTTAAACTGTGAGATGAACAGGTGAACAGACAGGAAGTAAAAAGTAAGACCAGCAGGTGCAAATAGTATGAGGGCTTAGTTTAGATTGAGGGCACCCTCTCATAGGAACTGGCATTTAACTTGACTCCTAAAATGAAGAATGTGGCTTTACTGTATGATTTAACCAAAGGAAGGAGTGGATCCCCCCAACCCCCCGCCCGAGACCCAGCAATGCCTTTTGAAATCCAATGCACATTTCATCAGCTGGAAGCCTAAGGAGCCTGTCTAGGGTCCCCCACTGGGAGGTCCCTGGAGGTGAGTTTTTATTTAGCGATGCAACCCCAGTACTTACAGTCTAAAAGCACAGGATACTGCAGACAACCCCAGCCTTTTAAGTTTTGCAATTATAGATTGCTGCCTTCAACACAGATGCCATATAGTGGTTTGAATGAGAAATTACCTGCATAGCCTCAGGTATTTGAATACTCAGTCTCTAGTTGGTGGACCTATTTTGAGTGACAATTGGGAGGTGCATCCTTGTGGAGGAAGCACACCACTGGGCTTGGAAGCTTAAAGACCCAACACACTTCAAGTTTTCTGCTCTCTGCTTTGTGCCTGCTGCTTACCTCAAGTCCTCTCCTCTACGATGAACTCTTATTCCTCTGAAGTTACAAGTCAAAATAGGTTCTTTCTTCTAAAAGTTGCCTTGACCATGAAATTTTATCACAGAAACAGATAAGTAAGTGATGCACATATCCAGGACTTGACAGGGCCATAGGTACAAGAATACTCTCAGTATTTCCATGATGAAGTTGACATTGTTGTTTCCTAAAGCATCTTAGGAATGCTCATGTGATCCTGAGAGTGAGAAAGTGCTTACTGTTGCCATTACAGCAGATTCATCACTTTTTTGAGATAAATTATTAATGGAAAATTATACTTTAGAAAATGGAATAACCTGTTATTATTTTACTGCATATATTATTTATGCTGTCCTATTCAGGAGATGGGAGAAGGGGTCCTGTAAGGTTCACCTCCATCATTACTGTACTTTGATCATTAGAAACTCTTTATTTGGCCATCTGCACCAGGAGCTGAGGTTGTTCCATACTGTGCTGTGCATGGGTCCTTCCAGGAGAGAGCTGGTCTCCCAGGAGTGCTCTCACTCCCAGGCTAATAGGTGAGATCGCTCCTTTCTCTCCACTAGCTGTCCAAAGTGGGACCAGCCAAGAGCATGCAGGACACAGGAACAGTGAAGCAGCTGAGACAGGATCCTTCTGGTCACTCTCTGCACCCGGGAGCTGAAGCTGTTCCACAGCCCACTGTGCATGGTTCGTGCCAGGAGAGAGCTGCTTTCCAGGAGTGCTGACACAGGCTTTCAGGTCCACAGGAGGGACAAGCCCCAGCCAGAAAAAGCAAGACCAACTAACACTAGAGATAATCAGATGGCGAAAGGCAAGTGCAAGAACCTTACCAACAGAAACCAAGACTACTTGGCATCATCAGAACCCAGTTCTCCCACCACAGCAAGTCCTGGATACACCAACACACCAGAAAAGTAAGATTCAGATTTCAAATCACATCTCATGATGACATTAGAGGACTTTAAGAAGGACATAAATAACTCCCTTAAAGAAATACAGGAGAACACAGGCAAACAGGTAGAAGACCTTAAAGAGGAAACACAAAAATCCCTTAAAGAATTACAGGAAAACACAACCAAACAGGTGAAGGAATTGAGCAAAACCATCCAGGATCTGAAAATGGAAGTAGAAACAATAAAGAAATCACAAAGGGAGACAGCCATGGAGATAAAAAACCTACAAAAGAGATAAGAAGTCATAGATGCAAGCACCACCAACAGAAATACAAGAAATAGAAGAGAGAATATCAGGTGGAGAAGATACCATAGAAAACATTGACACTAGAGAAAGTATCCAAGGAGCTGAAGGGGTCTGAAGCCTCATAGGAGGACTGTCAATATGAACTAGCCAGTACACCCAGAGCTCCTTGGAACTAAAACACCAATCAAGAAAAAACAAACAAAACAAAACAAAACAAAACAACCCAAAACCAAACCAAACCAAACCAAAACAAAAACCAAAAACATGGTGGAACTTGTGGCTTTAGCTGTATATGTAGCAGAGGATGGCCTAGTTGATAAATGGGAGGGGAGGCCCTAAGTCCTGTGAAGGATCTATGCCTCAGTATAGGGGAATGCCAGGACTAGGAATGGGAGTGTGAGGGTTGGGGAGCAGGGGGAGGGGATAGGGGATTTTGGGAGGGGAAACCAGGAAAGGGGATAACATTTGAAATGTAAATAAAGGAAATATCTAATTAAAAAAAAAAAAAAAGAAAAAAACACTGGCACAACAGTCAAAGAAAATGCAAAATGCAAAAAGGTCCTAACCTAAAACATCCAGGAAATCCAGGACACAATGAGAAGACCAAACCTAAGGATAATAGGTATAGAAGAGAGTGGAGATTCCCAACTTAAAAGGCCAGTAAATATCTTCAAAAAATTATAGAAGAAAGCTTCCCTAACCTAAAGAGAGAGATGCCCATGAACATACAAAAAGCCTACAGAACACCAAATATATTGGACCAGAAAAGAAATCCCTCCTGTCACATAATGATCAAAAACCAAATGCACAAAACAAAGAAAGAATATTAAAAGCCGTAAGGGGAAAAGGTCAAGTACCATATAAAGGCAGACCTATCAGAATTATACCACACTTCTTGCCAGAGACTATGAAAGCCAGAAGATCCTGGGCAGATGTCACACAGACCCTAAGAGAACACAATTGCCAGCCCAGGCTACTGTACCCAGCAAAACACTCAATCACCATAGATGGACAAAACAAAATATTCCATGACAAAAACAAATTTACACAATGTCTTTCCATAAATCCAGCCCTTCAAAGGATAATAAATGGAAAACTCAAACACAAGGAGGGAAACTAAGCCCTAGAAAAAGCAACAAAATAATCTTTTAATAAACCAAAAAGGAGATAGCCACATAAACATAATTCCACCTCTAACAACAAAAATAACAGGAAGAAACAATCATTTTCCTTAATATCTATTAATATCAATGGACTCAATTCCCCAATAAAAAGACATAGGCTAACAGACTGGATATGTAAACAGGACCCAACATTTTGCTGCATACAGGAAAGCCACCTCAGTGACAAAGACAGACACTACCTCAGAGTAAAAGGCTGGAAAATAATTTTCCAAGCAAATGGTCCCCCCAAACAAGCTGGAGTAGCTATTCTAATATCAAATAAAATTAACTTTCAACCTAAAGTTATCAAAAAAGATAAGGAAGGATACTTCATACCAAGAAAAACTCTCAATTCTGAACATATATGCTCCTAATGCAAGAGCACCCAAATTCATACATGAAAATTTACTAAGCTCAAAGCACATGTTGTACCTCAAATAATAATAGTGTCAATGGACAGATCATGGAAACAAAAACTAGACAGAGACATAGTGAAACTAACAGAAGTTATGAACCAAATAGATTTAACAGATATCTATAGAACATTTTATCCTAAAACAAAAGAATATACCTTCTTCTCAGCACCTCATGGTACCTTCTCCAAAATTGAACATATAATCAGTCACAAAACAGGCCTCAACAGATACAAAAATATTGAAATAACTTCATGCATCCTATCAGATCACCACGAACTAAGGTTGATCTTCAATAACAACAAAAACAACAGAAAGCCCACATACACATGAAGCTGAACAATGCTCTACTCAATGATAACTTGGTTAAGAAAGAAATAATGAAAGAAATTAGAGACTTTAGAAATTAATGAAAATGAAGCCACAACATACCCAAACTTATGGAACACAATGAAAACAGCGCTAAGAGGAAAACTCATAGTTCTGAGTGCCTCCAAAAGAAACTGGAGAGAGCATACGCTAGCAGCTTGACAGCACATCTGAAAGGTCTAGAACAAAAAGAAGCAATTACATTCAAGAGGAGTAGATGGCAGGAAATGATCAAACTCAGGGTTGAAATCAACCATGTAGAAACAAAAAGAAGTATACAAAGAATCAACAAAACCAAGAGCTGGTTCTTTGAGAAAATCAACAAGATAGATAAACCCTTAGCCAGACTAACCAGAGGGCACAGAGACAGTATTCAAACGAACAAAATCAGAAAAGGGAGATATAACAACTGAAACTTCAGAAATTCAAAAAAATCATCAGATCTTACTACAAAAGCTTATATGCAACAAAACTGGAAAATCTGGATGAAATGGACAATTTTCTAGACAGATACAAAATACCAAAGTTAAATCAGGATCAGGTAAACCATATAAACAGTCCCATAACCCCTAAAGAAATAGAAGCAGTTATTAAAAGTCTCCCAATCAAACAAAACAAAACAAAACAAAACAAAAAACAAACAAACAAAAAAACAAGCCCAGGAACAGATGGGTTTAGTGCAGAATCTTATCAGACCTTCAAAGGAGACCTAATACAAATACTCTTGAAACTTTTCCACAAAATATAAACAGAAGGAACACCACCCAATTCATTCTATGAAGCCACAGTTACGCTGATACCAAAACCACACAAAGACCCAACAAAGAAAGAGAACTTCAGACCAATTTCCCTTATGAATATTGATGCAAAAATACCCAGGGGATGCTCCAACATGTAATAAGGACACATGCTCCACTATGTTCATAGTAGCCTTATGTATAATAGCTAGAAGCTGGAAAGAACCCAGATGTCCTTCAACAGAGGAATGCATACAGAATATGTGGTACATTTACAAAATGGAGGAGTACTACTCAGCTATTAAAAACAATGAATTTATGAAATTCTTAGGCAAATGGATGGAACTAGAAAATATTATACTTATATACTCACTGATAAGTGGATATTAGCCCAGAAGCTCAGAATACCCAAGATACAATTCACAGACCACATGAAGCTCAAAAAGAAGGAAGACCAAAGTGTGGGTGCTTTGGTCCTTCTTAGAAGGGGGAAAAATACCCATGGGAGGAAATACAGAGACAAAGTGTGGAGCAGAGACTGAAGGAAAGGCTATCCAGAGACTGCCCCACCAGGGGATCCATCCCATATACAGACACCAAACCCAGACACTATTGTGGATGCCGGGAAGTGCTTGCTGACAGGAGCCTGATATAGCTGTCTCCTGAAAGGCTCTATCAGTGCCTCACAAATTCAGAGGTGAATGCTCTCAGTCAACCACTGGACTGAGCACAGGGCCCCTGTGGAGAAACTAAAGAAAGGACCAAAGTAGCTGAAGGGGTTTGCAGCCCCATAGGATGCACAAAAATATGAACCAACCAGTACTCTCAGAGCTCCCAGGCACTAAACCACCAACCAAAGAGTACACATGGAGGGACCCATAGCTCCAGCTGCATATGTAGCAGAGGATGGCCTTGTAGGTCATCAGTGGGAGGAGAGGCCCTTGGTCCTGTGAAGGTTTGATGCCCCAGTGTATGCCAGGACCAGGGGAATACCAGGACCAGAAAGTGGGAGTGGGTAGGTTGGTGGGGGAGACTAGGGGGTTTTTGGAGTGGAAACCCAGAAAGGGGATAACATTTGAAACGTAAATAAAGAAAATATCTAATTAAAAAAACCCTGAAACTCTTTATTTGATATCATTGATGGAACTAAGCAGGGTTCCAACAAAATCACACTGCAACAAGTCTCACTTGGGAGGTTTATTAAAGATAGGGGTGAGGCGGACACAGAGGCTGCCTCTGGGAGAAGGAAGGGGAGAAGGGGTGGAAGCATGAGGAGAAACTTGACCTTTTATCCCGGCTGTGGTGCATGCACAGGAGGACCATGAGACAGGGGTGACTATGTGTTGCCTCTGGGCAACTGGTGATAATGTTCTTGTCCCCCCCCCCCTCAATTCCCCACCCTCTCAGTTCCTCAGGAGCTGTCGAGGAAGATGTCTGATTGCCAGCATTGTTGTGGGCCCCTTTTAGGCTGGCTGGAGAGTTGCCTGACTGAACAATTATGATTGATTATACAAGTAAGTCTTGAAAACATTGATGTACAATCAATGATCTAATATATTCTGCTCTTTCACTGTTCATCTCGTTCCATGAACAATAAGAATTGAGCATCTTGCAGTTTCCTTTAGTGCCATTATCTACCACATCATATTCTTATCATAGAATCATTTCATACTCCTGGGCACTGACTTATCAATGTACTACAATGGAATTGTCTTTAAAAACAACCATTAAAGCAAGGACATCTCAGAATAGCTCAGGTTTTAGTATGCGTCATTAGTGAATATTTATCATTCCCAATTACACTGCTCTCGGAATTTATGTTCATCTCTGGTTCCAAGCCACATGCAACACAAGTTTCACCTTGCCAAGGAATTTCAGAATATTTTCTCTTTAAACTGGGCTTTGTATCATCTTTATGTATGGGCTCTGGTTTAATGTGAATTAATCAGGTCAGAAATAATACACAGAAATGCAACTCCACATGGTGGATTTGTGTATGCTAAACAGCGATTCAACTCCTAAGCTATACTTATAGCCACAGAAATTTAACTTGAAATTATTGATTCACAGACTCCTAGCTGTGGAATCCTTTTTTAATGTCGAATGTCACATATTAACCCAATATTGGAAAACAAAAATGGGACCAGTTTGATTAAAGTGAGTGTTGGATTCAGGAACTTCCATAGAACTTCACACTTCTCAGACTAAAAGTCATAAAGCCACCATCAGACTTGTGATTACCTAATCATGTAATCAATGAGTCCAGGTGGCATAAAATCCAGGGTCCCTTGTAGAATGATCATTTTTGTGAGAAAATAATACAAGGTGCTATAGATTTTAATATTCCCCTCACACATAGAGCTACTTGCTCCTGTGCTCATGTACTGTTGTGGGTTACAAAGCTTGTGTACTCGTTATCTGTTGGTTGGTTTTTGTCATCACTGGTAGCGTTTCCTCTAGGCTCCGCCCTACAGTTAACTAGCAACAGACAGGTACAAGTCTGGCTCAAACTGTTCAACCTCTCCCTCTCTCTATCTTTCTCTCACTCTCCTCCTTCCACTCCCCTCCCTCTCTCTCTCTCTCTTTCTCTTTCCTCCTCTCTAACCTCCTCTCTTCTTCTCTCTCCTCTTTCTCTCCATTTCCTATGTGTCCCTGGATGGCCTCTTCCCCTCTTCCTTTTCTTCTCTCTCTGTCCTTCTCTGTCCCTGCTGCCCATGACTACCCTCTTCTCAAAGACCCGTTCTCCAGGTTCCAAATAATCTCCCTTTTATATTAGGCATGCCACATGGCTTGATTGTTCAGGGGGATGCTGTTTTATAAGTCACAATAGCCATAGTCATTGCTGTAGTTATTATTTTACAATATTGAATTCTTCCTCTATTGGAAAGTGGTATACAAGTAGAAGTACGAGTAGATTAGTCAGAGATATTTTTCGTTTGTTTGCTTACCTAAATAAGCCACAGAGGGGAATAGTTTGACAAACTTCCCCTTCAAAGTATATTCAATTTCCTCCTTGCTCACTATCAGCAATAAATAGACAAATGAGGACGTTCTCACTCTGGCACACTTTATTTCCTCTGGCCATCTTCTGCTGGAGGTGTGGAAAACTAAGTTGTGTGTAGCTGAAGGAAAACGTGGAAATGCAACAAGGGGCCCCATTCACAGAAGGAGCCCTATGTCAAAGGCTCCATGATGCTGAGAAAACAGACACAAGGCAGCCATTTATTGCTGTTATTGTTTCCCAGAATGTGCAAATTTAAAAGCAGCAGGCTCTCACTGCTCCATCTCTGCCTGTCTCCAGCCCCTGCCTGGGCAGGCTAGTCTGATTACATGACAGGTTTCAAATGGGAAGTTCAGGAGTCTATACCTAAGAACTGGGCAAGTCCAGGCAAGCTCAGGCAAGCCAGTTACTAGAAAAACTCCAGACTTCAGGCAGCTAGTCAGAAACTACCCTGCCATCAGAAGCTTCCCCAACACCTGGCCTGAGGCAAGGACACTGGGTCAGTAGCAGTTTCCAGACTTCCTCAACAAGAGTTTCCAGACTTCACCAGCAACAGTTTCTAGCCCCCACACAATGATTCTGGTAAAATGCAGATTAAGATAGAGATCACTTACCTTGGAATTTCCCTAATATGCTTTAAATCAGGTCTGCAAGCTCGCTTCAGAAGTCTCTCTATCTTGGTAATGGGAGATTTCAGCAGGCTGGACTTCTGTAGAATAAAACACTCTTTGTATTTACATACTATATAAGTCTGGGGTTTCATTCTTTGATGAATCATGGACCCTAATCATGCCCTTCTCTCTCTTCTCCAGACTAAGCCTTCCTGTCTCCTGTATACAGGCAATCCCTAAGCCAAGCCAGCAGGGACACCCAGATGCACTATGCTCTGATGTCTGGATCATATCTCTCATCCTGCTTTGCTGAAGAGATGAGATGAGGCTGTCTAGAATCCTGCCATTCTAAATATAGCTTAGAGACCAGGCATTGCTCTCCTGTTAGGAATGTGTAGAGGTAACCTTCACTCACACACACACACACACACACACACACACACACATACACACACACACATTTATTTTATATAAATATAAAATTATACACATTATATACATATATATATATATATATATATATATATATATATATATATAGTATACATATTTAAATTGAATAGTTTGGATATTTTATTTATTTACATTTCAAATGTTATCCCCTTTCCCAATTTCCTCCCAGATCCCCCCTATCCCATCCCCCTCCTTTTGCTTCTATGAGGGTGTGCCCCCACCCACTCAACTACTCCTGCCTCCCTGCCCTCACATTCCCCTATACTGGGGCATTGAGCCTTCACAGGACCAAGAGCCACTTCTCCTATTGATGCATGACAAGGTGTTCTTCTGCTACATATATGGTGGAGCCATGGATCCCTCCATGTGTACTTCTTGGTTGGTGGTTTAGACCCTGGGAGGTCTGGCTGGTTGGTATTGTTGTTCTTCCTATGGGGTTGCAAACCCCTTCAACTCCTTCAGTCTTTTGTCTAACCCCTCCATTGGGGACCCTGTGCTCAGTCCAATGGTTGGCTGTGAGCATCTGCCTCTGTATTTGTCAGGCTCTGGCAGAGCCTCTTAGGAGACAGCTATATCAGGCTCCTATCAGCAAGCACTTCCCAGCATCCATAATAGTGTCTGTGTTTGGTGACTGTATATGGGTTGGATCCCCAGGTGGGTCAGTCTCTGGATAGCCTTTCCTTTAGTCTTTCCTCCATACTTTGTATTTGCTTTCTTTAATATTTTGTTCCCCTTTCTAAGAAGGACCAAAGCACCCACAGTTTGGTCTTCTTTTTGAGATTCATGTGGTCTGTGAATTGTATCTTGGGTATTCTGGATTTGGGGGCAGATATCCACTTATTAGTGGGTGCAGATTCCACCTCACACCAGTCAGAATGGCTAAGATAAAAAACTCAGCAGATCAGTGACAGCAGATGTTGGTGAGTATGTGGAGAAAGAGGAACACTCTTCCATTGCTGGTGGGATTGCAAGCTGATACAACCACTCTGGAAATCAATCTGGAGGTTCCTTAGATCCTGAGGACCCAGCAATACCACTCCTGGGAATATACCCATCATGCCACAGGGGCACATGTTCCACTATGTTCATAGCAGCCTTATTTATAATAGCCAGAAGCTGGAAAGAACCCAGATGTCCTTCAACAGAGGAATGGATACAGAAAATGTGGTTAATATACAAAATGGAACACTACTCAGCTATCAAGATTGAGGATGCCATGAGTTTTGATCTGTTTATTTCTCTCTCTCTCTCTCTTTCTCTCTCTCTTTACTACTTTTAGATGCCTTTTGTATTCTAATGAGAGAAAAAGAAAGGGTTTTGGGATAACATAATATATTTCAATTCTGAATATGTTGTATATAATCAGAATATATGGTATAAAATCTATTTTCAATAAAAGTTTACAAAATAACAAATATTTAAAACAAAAAATACTGTGTAATATCACTTGTGTATAATCTTAAAGTTGATCTTTTAGAAATTTGATAGATTGATAGTTGGCAGAGGCTGGGAAGGGGAAGGTTGAGGAATAGATTCTATGTTCTTTTCAGGTAGTAGAAATCCTGGTGTTCCGTTACATTGTAAGGTGACAGTAGATAATGATAATGTATTAGATATTCTGTAAAAAGGGTAGGAAGAAGAACTTTGATTATTTTTGTCACAGAAAAATGAAAATTTGAGAAAATAAATATGCTTATCATAATTTGAACATTACACAGTGCATCAGAATATCACATAATATACCCATAAATATGCATACTATGCATGTTCCAATAAAAAATAAATTGAAAAATAGTTTCTTACAATACAATTGATATTCCTACAGCAAAACCCTCATGACTAAGATTCCAGGAACTTTGTGGAAGAGGGGATAGAAAGATTGTTAGAGCAAGAGGATCAGTTAGTCTGTTGAGATCATTTTTGATAAATGACAGAGAAGTTGTGCCACAACTGGCTTCAGTTGACTTTTCTCAATCCGTGGCAAATAATTTCGGGGTTCCTGTTACAGACAGGCATGGAGTTGGCAATGAAATGGATGACAAACAGACACGACACAAGGGAGTGCTGTATCTGGATGTATTTTCTCAAAGTGAGCACCAGTCTTATAATACAGAAGAAAGGCTAGGAGAGTACATCCCCAAGGTACACTGGTTCTTAACACAAAACAAAGAAAATGCATACATAAAAAGATGGTGGGATCCAGGCCATGTTTACAACTGAGAATAGGAACAACCCTTAATTAAGATCAGCTAAACACAGGAGCCAGGTGACCGAGCTGATGCAATACTAGTCTATTGTTAAACCCACCACCAGGGGTCCTTTAGTAAATCCCTGATTATGCTATTCCTCTGGGCCTAGTGAAAAACCTGCACAAGGGGAATCCTGTTCTACTAACCCTTTCATGAATAATAAATACTACAATCCACCTATTTCCTAGGCCATTGTGTATTCCTGTGTTTGGGTGTGACTCAGCTATTGTCCTAAGTAATTACTATGTAGACTAGCCCTGAGCTTTTCTAGCTCTATTCAAGTAAAATACTGTAAGAAAGCATGTAAGACCCTCCACAATATCGCAGGGACAAGTCTGGAGCATTCTAGCTATGGGAATGCCAAGGTTCCAGGAGGCTAAGTTTCTGTGAAACTCTTTGCCTTGGGACTGCTTCCAGGCTTCCCAGGCCTATCATTCCAGTCACTACTGGAGTGGATGTAGCAAAGTTGCACCCTTGAGATCTCATAAATATGCTTGTCTAAACAACACCTGAACAACATCACCACCAGTTGATTTGCCAATGTAGATGAGGGAAAGGCTTTTAAGGCCCCACCTCATAGGCAACTAATGACCACAGAAAGAGGGAGAATCAGTCTTCTCTGGAGATGAATAATTGCTTATCCAACATCAAGTGGTCAACCCTAAAAACACGCATAAAAGCTCAGACTAAATGGACTAGAAGGTTATATTATATACTCATGTGTATATGTACCTGAAACAATCAATCAAATAAAGAGAGAAAAACTATTTCTTCTTTCTCTGCACCTTTTTTTTTTGCTTTGCTTTTAATGCTTGTATATTAAAAAAAAATTAATAGTTTTTCAAGACAGGGTTTCTCTGTGTAAGCCCTGACTGTTCTGGAATTTATGCTGTAGACCAGCCTGGCTTCAAATTCACAGAGAACCATCTGCCTCTTCCTCCCCAGTGTTGAAATTAAAGGCCAGTGCACAGCTTTAAAAATATTTCTATTTTAAAATTATATTTATTTTAATTATATTTGTGTATATGTATTTTTATGTGAGTGTATGTGTCCATGGACACCAGATGCTTTGGCTTCCCCCATGAAGCTGTAGTTATATACAGTTGTTGGATGTCTATCATGGGTGCTGGGAATTAAACTCAGGTCTTCAGCTAGAGCAGTACATGTTTTAACTGTTAAGATATCTTGCCAGTTTCCACAGTTGTGTACTATTAGAAAATTTGCTTGTATTTGTTCTCACTGATTACAATCAAAAGATTAGGAAGCCAACAAGATCTCCATACCCTCAACTAGACACTTTTACGTGTCAAAGGGGATTTTATAGCTCTGATGATTAATGTTAAGCACCTTGAAATGGGGAAGATTATTTTATATCACTCTAATGGGCACAATCATGAGTCCTAAAAAGTGAGGACATTGCCCAGCTGGGTTTGTAAGACAATTAAGAAGCAGCATGAGGAGTCAACCTCTCATTTCTGGCTTTGGAGATAGAGGATAGATGCTATGATCAAGAACTGTGGGAAGTTTCTAGAAGCTAGACATGACAATGATTGGATTCTTCCTTGAAGTCTGCAGCATGGATACAGCTCTTAATTCCAGCCCAGTGAAAGCCATTTTGAACTTCCAGCCTATAGAACCTATAAAGGATGATAAATGTGTACCATCGAAAGCCACTAACAGTAGTTATTCATTATGGGAGCAAAATAAAAGTATACTAAGAAACTAAGGTAGTATTTTACTTAAAGTGTATAAAACATTTTATGAAAAATTTACTAAATATAAATAGAAATTTTTTTATGAAATTATTTTATAGATTTTATTTTTTCTAATACCACATTTATCAAATATTTATTACTAAGCTTACTTAGTGTACACATCAATTAACAACAAGGAAGTGTGAACCCTGAACATGGAATCATTTACACAAATCTGAATTTTTAATTTTTTATATTCAATAAATCTTGTTAGACATTTTTATGTCCTGTGCCCATCTAACTGGAAATACTTCAATATTCATATTACATGTTAATCTACATACATGCATATTTTAGGCTGGTGTGAAATGCTTGCTATTGCAAACTGTATTTAAACAACTCTGCTTCCTTTTCAAAAATGGATTTAATTCAGAAGTTGCTCCAAACCACAAAGGAGACATGAAGGAAATACATGCACAGTACTCCTGGGAACTACACTTTGTTATGCAAGAGTCTATTGCATTCATGTTATCTGGGAGGCAGGGTCTGACAAGTTAATTAATGTGTCTTTGCTGTTACCTCAGTGCTTCTGTCACTCCAGCCCTCCCCACCACCTAAAGCAGTGTCTGCCTCCCATTAGAGCTGCCGTGCTGCTCACAGCCTTCACAGAATTCAGAGGTACTTAACTTTTGTTTCAGAGTCACAGGGTAAGAGGCACGGGGAACATTTTTGGATAGTCTGGATTTTGAAAGCAGATATTTATGTTGTTGGGCTATTGGTGCCAGTGCTGAGCAATGGATCCCAGGGGACAATACCACTCATGTCTCTTTTAAAACATTTATTTGTTGTGTCTTTTATATTTTAGTCTCTCTGAAGAACAAGGGCTGGGTTAGCAACACCTTATGTGGCTTTCAAGGCAGTTTTAAGATATTTATAATTCCAGTCTTTTAGATTATGAAGCCACTTTGCTTTCTGTAAGGCAATTAAGAAGCAGCTTTCTTCTTAATTGCTTTCTTACAGTCAATAGGACAAAATGACAACCAACAGATTGGGAAAAGATCTTTACCAACCCTACAACTGACAGAGGGCTAATATCCAATATGTACAAAGAATTCAAGAAGTTAGACCCCAGAGTACCAAATAACCCTATTATAAATGGGGTACATAGCTAAACAAAGAATTCTCAACTGAGGAATACTGAATGGCTGAGAAGCACCTAAAGAAATATTCAATATCCTTAGTCATCAAGGAAATGCAAATTAAAACAACCCTGAGATTCCACCTCACACCAGTCAGAATGGCTAAGGTAAAAAACTCAGGTGACAGCAGATGCTGGAGAGGATGTGGAGAAAGAGGAACACTCCTTCATTGCTGGTGGAATTGCAAGCTGGTACAATCACTCTGCAAATCAGTCTGGCGGTTCCTCCGAAAATTGGACATAGTACTTGTAGAGAGCCGCTGCAAGCTTACAGCATTCACCATTAAGAAATGGTGCTGGCATCCGGCATTCTCCCATATGATCCTTGGAATGTGCTTTGTCCTGGGGGAAAAGACCACCAAGTCACAGAGCCCACTCCCGGGGCGCCTTGGGTTTATGGCTTAGCAGCCAATCCTATGGGAACACGCTGCCCTAGGGCTACCTCAGGGCTTATATAAGCTGAGCCCTTCTGGGATTCCTTTGTCTTCCTCCTCATGATTAAAGTACGCCACAGAAGGATCCTTTGTATGTGTCCGCGTGAATTCTTGCCGGCGAGAAACTAACGCGGGGCACAAGTACTACCTGAGGACCCAGCTATACCACTCCTGAGCATATACCCAGAAGATGCTCTAACATGTAATAAGGACATATGCTCCAGTATGTTCATAGCAGTCTTATTTATAATAGCCAGAAGCTGGAAAGAACCCAGATGTCCTTCAACAGAGGAATGAGTACAGAAAATGTGGTACATTTTCGCAATGGAGTACTACTCAGCTATCAAAAACAATGAATTCATGAAATTCTTAGGCAAATGGATGGACCTAGAAAATATCTTGTGTGAGGTAACCCATTCACAAAAGAAACCACTTGGTATACAATCACTGATAAGTGAATATTAGCTCCAAAGTTCCAAATACTCAAGATAAAATTCACACACCACATGAACCTCAAGAAGAAAGAAGACCAAAATGTGAGTGCTTTGGTCCTTCTTAGAAGAAAAATACTCACAGGTGCAAATATGGAAATAAAGTGTAGAACAGAGACTGAAGGAAAGGCCATCCAGAGACTGTCCCACCTAGGGATTCATCCCATATACATTTACCAAACCCAGATACTATTGTAGCTGCCAAGAAGTGCATGCTGACAGGAGCTTGATATAGCTGTCTCCTAAGAGGCCCTGTCAGAGCCTTAAAAATACAGAGGCAGATGCTGGCAGCCAATTATTGGTCTGAGTTCGGGGTCCCCAACAGAGGAGTTAGAGAAAGGAGCAAAGGAGCTGCAGGAATTTGCAACCCCACAGGAAGAACAACAATGTCAACCAACCAGACCCCCAGAGCTCCCAGGGACTAAGCCATCAACCAAGGAGTGCACATGTCTCCAGCTGCATATGTAGCAGAAGATGGCCATGTCAGGCATCAGTGGGAGGAGAGGTCCTTGGTCCTTGGTCCTGTGAAGACTCAATAGACGCCCCAGTGTAGAGGTATCGAGGGCGGGGAGGTGGGAGTGGGTTGGTGAGGGGAGGAACACCCTCATAGAAGCAGGTGGAGGGAGGATGGAAAAGGGCAGTTTGGGGGTGGGCAGGAGAGAGGATAAATTTGAAATGTAAATAAAGAAAATATCCAATAAAAAATGCAGAATGCAAGTCTCCAAAGCCCAATTGCTTTCTTGCTGTGGGGACAAATGAAGCATCGTTACTCAGAAGTTTGCTCTCTGCTCCTATGCTGAATCACCAAATACCACAAACCATCCTTTGACTACCAAGGATATGTTCTATGTGTTGACTGATGGTGTGAATAAAAGGAATGTTGGGAGAGAAATGAGATGCCACTCTCTGATCACCGATGAGATGTGCATTCACACTTCGGTTGGATTTTTGATATTATAATGATAACCCTATTGAAAATAATGTGGATTAAAAAAAAGAATAATTACAAAAGAATAGTCTTATAGCATCTGACAGAAGGGAGAGAGGCGAGATAATACTGCGGCACAAGTGTGGATTGAAATTCTGTTTGCGAAACGGCAATATACTTTTTACGAGAAACAAGGAAGGTCTTAAAGGGAATTTGTAATTGGGGATCTTCAAGCATTCAGAAGTGCAAGGGCTGTGATACTCGATAGGGATGAATGCTGCAGAACTCACTGTGGGTTATAAAGCCAATTTCTTCAAGAGTCTCTGCAGCCGAACACGATCGCTCTCACCATGTAGCCTGGGGAGAGGGGGATATGTTTGAGATTGAGGATGTGTCTTCTGTTTAGAAGTGCAGAAGAAAGTAAAATTCCCACGAGAAGCAGCAAGTTTTCCTCTCAGCCATTGCACGCACCACCTGTTAATCTTCCGTAGCCAAGTTCCAAGGGCAGAAAGGAAGGGGAAACAACAACAACAACAACCACCACCACCACCACCACCACACTGGGCCTTGACCGGATGCAGAGCCAGGCGCGGACTGAATGCGAGGAAGGCATATCCAGGTATAAATTTGCTTTGCTACTAGCAATTTCCCAATTTGCAGAAAATAATCTTCAAGATAAGACTTCTTGGGGTTGGGAAGTGGTCAGTAAGTAAAGTGCTTACCTGTAATTCCAGGGACTAATCCCTCAAACCCATATTTAAAAACTTGGGCATGGTGGCATCTTTGTAATTCAGTGCGATGTGTGCGTGCCTGTGTGTGTGTGTGTGTGTGTGTGTGTTAATGACTAGACAGACCAGCTTACTGGCTCCAGGTCAGTTTAAGACTTTGTTTAAAAAAGCCGGGCGTGGTGGCGCGCGCCTTTAATCCCAGCACTTGGGAGGCAGAGGCAGGAGTATCTCTGAGTTTGAGGCCAGCCTGGTTTATAGAATGAGTTCCAGGACAGCCAGGGCTACACAGAGAAACCCTGTCTCAGAAAAACAAAAAGATTTTGTTTTTTTTTTTTTTTTTAAAAAAAAAAGGAGATGGCACCTGAGGGACATCACCTGAAGCTGATGTCCTCTCCTGTACACATATGTGTACACCTTTTCCCCATCAACAACCCTTCCTATACATTTATTTTCTTGTTAAAGCACAGTGACAAAACCAGAAAGACTTGATGTTCAGGCTAAAGATGGATAGGGGTGAGGGTATAGGATCTGCCGTAGCTGATGAAACGAACGCAGTTAAAAGGGCACGTTTTCCAAATGTGGCCAAAGGCCAGGAGAGTCAGTCTCAAGTGAGAACTTAGAAGTTCCAAGCTTCTGACCCCACTTCAGATCCACAGAATCAGCAACATGGAAGGTTTTGTTTAGCCATTTTGATGAAGCTGCTCTTGGCAAATGCTGATTCAATACAACTGCCCCTCTTTCATTCACTCTTTTGGGCAAAATGCTTTCTGTAGCTTTTTGACACCACCTGAACATTCTGAAGATGGAGTTCTTTCTACTGATTAAAGAATGTTTAAGGGCAGGGTGGAGGGTGGGTAGTGGGGGTAGGGGATGGCCTGCGCGGACCTACTGAGAACCAATGCTTGTTCATTGCCCAGACTGACCTGACCTGAGCTAGCGCAGGCGCAGGCGCAGGTGCAGGAGCCTGGGGATGGTGGAAGCTGGCCAGGCCAACAGGGTAACACTATGAAGAAAGAATGTGTGATGGAAAGGTGGAAAAGATGGAAGAGACGAGCGATGTGTGCATTGTGGAGAGAGGCAGAACTGAAGATTAGCAGGCAGGGCAGATGTGAGAGAGGACTGAGTGTCATTGTCCTGAGGGGTTGGCAGGGTGGCGTGCAACAGTCTGGAGTTTGTGCAAATGCAAATTTAGCACCCAAACACACTGCCTGCCCTCGAGAGAGCGTTTTGGCCTTGGGCAATGTCAGAGGCCTTAGATGAGGAAAGGGTCTGAACTGAATCTCCTTGAAGGACCACGGTGGTCCGTGCTGCCACTTCGGACCATCTGTGGGTCAGCAGTCCTGGTGCAACCAGGACTGGGTTGATGTCCATGGCCTGTGCTACCACTGAAGACCATGCAGACATCCACAATCTGTGCTGCAGCCTGAAGCCATGTTGATGTCGGAGGGCCATATTAATGTAAGTGGCCTGCACTGCCAGTCTGGGTCCATACTGCTGCCACGGGCCATGTCTGTATCCGAGATCCTGCTGCAGCCAGAATCTGTGTTGATGTCTGTGGCCTGTGTTACCACCGAGGACTGTGCAAATATCCTTGGCCTGTGCTGCTATTCACTAGCTGAAGGAGGTGGAGATGAGATGTTTGTAACCCTAATACACCTACAGGTAGGTTCAGAGAGCATTTCCCACAAACTCTCTCCTTGTGTTTAGTATATCAAGCATGGTCCATCTAAGAGTAAATGAAATACAGTCTTTATTATTCTGACCAAACATCCTGCCTTCTACATTAACAGTGATGTAAATTTTAAGATCACATGGGACTGGAGAGATGGGATGGAGGTGAAGAGTGCATACTGCCCTTGCAGAGGACCAGAGTTCAGTTCCCAGCTCCCATGTTCTGTGGCTTACAACCACCTGTAACTCCAGCTTCAAAGGATGTAATAGTCTCATTTGGTACCTATGCTCATGTGCATATATTCCAAACACACACACACACACACACACACACACACACACACACACACAAAACTAAAAAAAAAAATAGAGTACATCTTAAGGATTTAGAATTACAAATATTTTTCAGTTTTCTTATGTTTTTGTATTTTTTTCCTAAAATCAAAAATTATATGCATCTAGCAGTTACATTTTTTTCACTAGAAAATATTCCTATGAAGGTCGTGGATTGCCACAGGGTAGATCTCTTGAGCCCTGTTGTTTTAGGGTCTCCAGGCTTTGAGTAACTCTAATTTCAGCCACACAATCAATTAGTAGTTTTGAGTGAATCCAGAGGGGGAAAATACATGTTTTCAAACATCATCCAACCTTATGTGCAGGTTGGCAAGGAGCCACACACAGAAAAATGGAGGGGTTGACCACTGGAAGGAGCCTACCAGTGGCCACACCCCTAACAAAAAGAGACCCTCTTTCCTCCGCAGCATCAATTGCCAAAAGCTCCTCACTGAGGGGCGGAACTTCAAGGGCCCCTCAGTGATACATGCTGGAAGTTTGAACTGCCTTGACCTCTCACAGATCTAGAGATGGCAATCCTATGAGATTTGTGATTGGGGTTGGTATATCAGGGTTTGTTATTAGTGTAGATATATTCTGAGCCCCACCACAATTTAGACAATGCCTCAGAGTGGTTAGGGGTAGAGAAGCAACCAACAGGATCTCGTGGACAAGGGAACAATAATGACAGCCATGTGGTTTAGCTACTAATATTTACCTTTCAGTTACTCTAAGGAGCAGCCTCTTGCTACTTTGAAGTCAGCATCCTTTTTCCACCCCATCCTAGCCCCAGCTAACTGCTGTTCTTCCCATGCTGTGAAATAATGTTGCCTTTTCTACAGTTTCATGAAAGTAGACTCAAAAATCTGTCCCACCTAATGTTTGTCTTTTTTATTTCAGCATCATTATTGCTGTTCACTTATGTAATACAGATTGGTTCCTTCATTCCTCCTAACTTATGAATATCATACATTGTCTGAATAAACTATACTTCTTAAATGTATTTTGTTGTAGATATCATTTAGATTATCTCCAGTTTGGGGCCATTCTGAATAAACCCCAAAATAAGTGACTGTGAGTAGTCATCCATACATGGGACAACTATATTAGTTCTTCTCCTCCAAGACTCAGGAAATATCTGGGAAGAGGAAGCAGAAAGAATGTAAGATCCACAGGATGAGGTGGGATGAAATGCTGTTTCTTTGGACATGATCATTACACACAGGGACTCAGAGCTCCTGTGGTTACCTGCTGGGGGAGGGAGAGTTATTTTTCTCTAGTAGTGTGGCCATTGGTATATTCCTTCCAGTGGATGACCCCATATCCATTCCCTTAATAGAACCAGTGAATTAAAAATCAAATAAATTATCAAAGGAGGACATAATATTGGGAGGAGATTGTCCTGGAGGATCACTGAGAACTGAAGTGGGAGTGAGGAGTGTATATAATTATGAAATGTTGTATAGATGTATGAAAATTTCAAAGGCTAAAAATACTTTTTAAATGAATAGACCTGTGGGATTGTTTTATACAATTTGTTGTGTGGACATCTATTTTTATTTTTTATTGGTAAAGCACAGGGAAATGTAATTATAGGGTAAATATTTTTGTTTAAGATTTTTGTTTAAGATTTCTCTTAGATGTTTTCTTTGTCTATTTGTTTATTCTAGTTTTAATTAATTATCTTCTTACTTTAATAGCACCAGTTGATTAAAGGTTTCTATAGGAAAGAGCCATGGTCTAATTTTCTTTTCATCATGGTTGGTGTTTAACTTGCTAGACTTTGGCAGTAGTCCAAATCCAGTGCAAGTGCTTTTACAGCATTGTCTATATTTCTGAGAACTAGGAACTGGGAACTTGTCCTAGTTTATCTGAGGGAGAAGAAGATTCCTGTTCAAAAGAAGGGAACTGGAAACAAGAAGTCTACAAATTGGGCAGGAAGCAAGGTTAGCAGAGGGAGATAAACACAGAGGAAGTGAAAATCTCTTTAGTAATTTAGTGACTGTTGAGGACAGAACTCACTTCCACCTTATATCCAGGCTGTTTCATGTTTTGGAGTATAAACATATCATATTGCCTTGGTTTCCTTAGAAACCAAGATTAAAAACCATTTTGGTATTTCTCACTAGAAAAAAAAAACAGAAATGGGGATTTTTCTCTTTGTTTTCAATAGCATATTATGCTTGGGTGCTATGTAACAGTTCTTTCATGTCAGGATGTCCAGAAAATGTTCCCTCTTCTAAAACCAACCAATCAACCAACCACCACCACCACCACAACCACCACCAACCAACCAACCAACCAACCACGAACCACCAACCAAGCAGCCAACTAACCAGCCAGCCAACCACCAACCAACCACCAACCAATCAACCAACCAACCACGAACCACCAACCAAGCAGCCAACTAACCAGCCAGCCAACCACCAACCAACCACCAACCAACCAACCAACCAACCAGCCAGTCAACCATATATTTTGCTTCTTTACTTAAGTTTTCATGCAAAGCAGTTGATCTGCTTTATCTTGAATGTATCATCTAATATATAATGAGAATTAATTTGCTTAGAAGCAACAGTATTTTCAGTAGATTCAATAAAAAGAGGTACATGGAGAATAATAAGGTCAGGCCAATAAACTGGGGAAATATGGTTCATCGGAACTGAGCTGAACAGTGGAAAGCCCCTATGTTAGTGGTTCTCAACATTCGTCATGCTGTGACCCCTGTAAAAGGACCGCTTGACTCCTAAAGGAGTCATGGCCCACCCACAGGTTGTGAACCACTGCTCTAGTGGATCAGACTTCTCTGACTGACTATAGGCCACTGAGAGTCTCTCCTCAGGCTTTTCTTTATCTTCATTCCCCTTCATTCTGTCTAGATGGTACAGTATTTTCTCTCAACCCTGCCATTCTCCTAGTGTTCGTCATTGTCCTCTCAAGAGGCTTAACCTAATGACCTGTTGGTTGCCTTGACACCAGTGCTGGTCTCAGTTCTACATGGCCTTTCAGCTTTTTCTGACACCATCTCTGCATATAGAAGTTCTACTTTTCAAGAAAGAGAGAATCCACTTAATGACAGACAGGCTATTGGACTGACAGGCCCAGGGGAAAGCTGTCTATTTTTTTCTCTAATACTGTAGTCTGCTCGGGAAGGGTCCTATAGTGTTAATATGGCTGCCCTTACCTTCCTTTTCAAGTAGGGATCATAATGGGTAAACTAAAGAAAAGCTGGGCATGGCAGGCAATTGAGTGACAGATCACTAGGAATGGACTTCTGCTCACTAGATGTTGAGCAGTCTGCTCTGTAAGGCAGATATCATTTATGTTTCCCTATTATTTGGCAGATGGACAGGCAGGCAGACAGACAGAACAGAGCTAGGAAAGTAAGTAGCTGAACTTCAAATTTTCAGTCAGTTTGAAAGGATGCCCTTTTCTCAAGTCTAATTAAAATTGTCTAGACCACCAATGGCTTGCTAGCTTATTTGATTTAAAGCAAATACGTTTAATGATTTGGGGATTAGATATAAAGAATCAACAGAGATAAGTCATTTTAAAGGACAGTGAGTCAAGAGCTTTTGCAACATTTAGAAATGTATCTGAATTTGACTCTCCGAAGAGCTGCAGTGTTTTAAAACTTAACTTAAGCTGTGGATTTGAAGCCTGTATTTCGACTGGCTTAATATGTCATAATATTCGGATGTAATGAAAATCAGCCAACAACTTTGACTTACTTTGTCTTTAACTCATCAGTGTGTGAATGGGCTTCTAGGTAATTTTTAATTTATATGTAAATTAGCTGTGTCTATAACAGCTGTAGTATGAATTTGAGGATGTGCAGGAACGAAAGATTGGATGCGAGCAATATTTGAAAATCATGTCAAGAAGAAAGAGGCTGTACAAGTGATACATGACGCTCAATGAATTCGAATATAGTTTATATTAAGACACCTTTGATGAAATTATTGTCATTGAAAAAGTGTCTGGGCCTGATAATTCATGAAGCAAAATGTAGAACAGAGAATGAAAAATAAGATTTCATTGCAGATTGTTAAACTCTGTTAAAGGTTACAGTTTCCTACCACAGAACCTCCATTTGGCAGGTTTTATGTAAAGGCTGATCATATCTTTATTGAATTCATTTTCTACCCAGGTGGTAAAATAACTTAAAGTGATTAAAATTCTTGTTTGTTATACAAAGAGATGTGTTTTATGTACTATTTAAATCTAGCTTTAAAAGTAAATACCCCGTGTTGTATTTTATTTATGGCTGTAGTTTGTGGTGGTAAAGTGTGAAGAAAATTTTACTTTGAAACAATTTTAATTTGAAAGACAGTCATGTGTGGGGTGTACATGCGTGTATGAGCTTTCGAGTCTTCCGGTCACTTGCAGCAAGAGGAAATGCTCTGGAGGGTATAACAGAAGCCATGGGTGCCAGATGCCATTCTAAAGTTCTGTGTTAGTCTTCCATGGTAATTCCCTGTCACTGGGGACAGGAGGGAAAACATGGAAAGCTGGAGCAAGAGCTAAAATTGTGTTTTCCTAAAGGATATATATATATATATATATATATATATATATATATATATATATATATACATATATACACACACACACAAACACACACACACACACACACACACATATATATATATAAAAGAGAGAGAAAATCTTACAGGGAGTGGCTGCTCAAAACTGAAGTAGATTCTAAATGGAGCCTAGGATACACTGCCTGAGCCCTTATAATTACAAGTGAATTTGTCACTCAGTATGGTGCGAATTTATTTCCAGAGGAAACACAGTCCATTTGTTAATGATTTGGGCTGTTGTCATTAGAACAGTTCTAAAATATAAGTCACCATTCATAAGATCAATTTTAGGTATCTGTAAGAATAAAGACGTTCTATACTTATCAAGTTACCACTTTGACTGTCAGGAGATATGAAGAAGCCTGGTCCTTTAAATATCAACTAAAAAGATTACAACATTCTGACTTTATTTCTACTTGGATGAATCCCACGAAGCTGGATGGTTCTCACTATGAAGCAACTCTCGTGCAATTGCATTCATGCTGGGAAATGATTTTATTGCATAAGAAAATGAATGAGCCTGAACCAGCAAGCTGTGTCTGTGCATAGGTTATAATTTGCAGACTGTGATGTCAAAGTAGGGTCGAGAGCTGTGACAACAGTTGGCGATTGCTCTGTTGGAAAAGTCTGTGGCAGTGGGACATCATGCCACGCACATTCTTCTTCTACCACATTATACATGTGTAAGTACACTCTTTACACACACACACACACACACACACACACACACACACACGCACGCATATGCACACGCACATGCACACGCACACGCACGCACAAAGTCATGTTTAAGACTATGGAGTACTTGTCACCACAAAATAAGAAAATAGTTATTTTTAGCAGTGAATGTACCCCAACTGTTTTCTTATATTTTCTTAACTCTAAGATACATGTTTCCTGTTAACTTGTGCATTACTTTAAAGAACCCAGTCTTTCAGAGATAAGTCAAGCTGATTCTACTAACTTCTCAACAGACAGTCTCTTTTGCATGTTTTTTTTTTTCTTTCTCACTAATAACTCTTTGGATATTTTGGCAGCCATGTTCTTTTACAGATTATCTGTGCACCAGGTCTCTAGTAACCACCGTGCTGGTGCTGTGAAGGATTTTGGCCCCTATGAGCTATGTATATGATAGTGTGTTGCTGTAATATTTGATTTGGCCAAAGAGGCTTTGCAGATGTAGTCAAAGATAAAGCCTTAATATAGGAGAGTGACCGAATTATCTGCACGAGTAGAGTCCAAAATAGAGAGCACTGAGAAACAGACATTTCTTAAGGACTCGAAAGTGGCAGAGATGAAGAATTCAGATGAACATCTATCATAAAAGAAGCTCTATGTTGGTTGCTAGAAAGAAAAGAGAAAAAGAAACAAAAACTCAGGAGAAAGAATGTTTGCAACAGGACCACCTTTTCCAAGTATACAGTCGCAAAGGCTCAGGGACTTCAGCTCCATAATTCCACAAAAATGAATTTGCCCAACAACCCAGATGAACTTTCAAGTTAGCCCTTCTGTATGACCTATAGTAAGCAGTGCACCTGCCCAGAACTTGACCTGACAGGGGAGACCCTAGGGAGCTGTCTCTATCAGCATACTTGGTGAGAATTGAAACTATGAGGTAATACATTTGAGTGGTTTTAAGGCACTAAATTTGTTAAAGCATGATAGGAAACTAATACAGTCTCCACATTTGAGAGTCCCTCTGGGTAGGCCTGGCATTCCCACTGGTCATATTCTGTGTGCTCCTCTGGTCTTATGGCTCTCTTTTAAATCCTCCTAACTTTAGCCCATCCTATGGCATCCTGTTCCACCATGTAGTTCATAATTCTTCCCATTATTATTCTATAACCTCTAAGATACCTATACAACTTCAATTGCACCTTATAGTGCTCTTTGATTTCTATGGTATGCCCGCCATAAGTCCAGCATGGCTGGAAGGATGGCTGGGGAAATCACTTCTCTGACCCAAGTACCATGCCTTTGGAGGATGATTGAAAAATATAAAAATCTATTTTTAAAGTATGCTAACTATCTCCTTTCCACTCTTATACTTTCTACTGACAGCTTCTTTCCCCTAAGCAATTGATTTTTTAAGGAGTCTGAAATTTAGATTTGGAAAGCTTGAATTTGTCATAGGAAATCATAGCATTGAGCTACTTCAAGGCTATCATTAGCAAACTCTAGCACTCCTGACTGACTAATAGAGACTCGCCTCTCCTTGGTCCACTTTAGCGCAGGGAGCAAATTGACCTATTTGTTTACTCAGAAATTTGCTCATGGAGTTGGATGGAGAGAGTATGAGTTTACAGCTGAGTTAACTATGGCTACAAGAGCCCTTTCCGTTAATTGCAGGCTATTGCAAGAAGCATGCTATGTCTATTATTTCTGTCTTGTTTGCCAATTTGTGAAAATACTCAAAGGTTTAATAATTGTGTCTTTGCATTCAGAAAAGCAAGCAGGACATCCAATTAAGGATACATGCATATAAATCAAAATTATTTTCCACATTTGTGTTTGTGAAAAGGAAAAAAAAATGATCCAGACAATGTTTGTGGATGTCTTCCCACACTGTTAATGTCAGGAAGTTCACTGTTATTAGGAATTGCTACCCACACATTCCATCTGCCTTTGAGTCACAGAGCTGGGCTTGAACTCCAAATCTACCTCTTAATAGCTGTGTTGAGTGAGTTATTGAGCTGATTTTAGCTTATTTTGTATCTGTGGAGTACCTGGTGTAGATAACCCAAATGATCCTACAAAGGATGCTTACACCAAGGGGATTTAGAATCTTGACTTCTTCTCTTCTTCTTGAGACAGGATCTCCCTACATAGTCCTAGCTGGCTGGCAGCTCTCAATGTAGACTCAAGTTTACAGAGATACACTTGTCTCTGCCAAAGTGCTGGGATTCATGCATGTGATACTACTTGGGAATGATTATGAATTTCTAAACACATGAAGGCTCCAATTCCTGTAACACATGTTATTTTTACTTAATTCTAAGGGGGGGGGTGGTTAGGATAGAGATAAAACAAGGAATGAAAATAAGAGCATATTGAATGGTGGCATAAGGAGTAGTGCAGTTTCAGAAATGTTGAGGTGAGGTGTGTGTACATGTGTGTCTTTGTATGTGTCCGTATCTTTGTTTGTGTTTGTGTCTGTCTGTGTTGGAACTCAGGTGTCATAATACTGTCACTTACTGATAACGTCAACAGATGATAGTAGCCAAACATGCTCAGGCTGCCCTTATTTCTTTCTTTCTTTCTTTTTTTTTTTTTTGGTTTTTCAAGACAGGGTTTCTTTGTATAGCCCTGGCTGTCCTCGAACTCAGAAATCCGCCTGCCTCTGCCTCCCGAGTGCTGGGACTAAAGGTGTGCACCACCACGCCCGTTTTTGTTTTTGTTTTTGTTTTTTAATTGAGACAAGATCTCATGTAGCCTAGGTTAGTCGTATACTTGTTCTGTAGCCAAGGATAACTGGAATTCTGGATCTTCCTGCCTCCACCTTCCAAGCATTGGAGACATGTGCCCTACTCTCAGTTTATTCAGGAAACTGAGGATGACATCCAGGCATTTGTGGAAACTATGGAAGTACTCTATCCAATAGCTACATCCCCAGCCTTTAACCTTTAAAAGGAGTTTGGTGGGATTGGTGTGGTTATGAGTGCTCGTTGCTCCTGCAGAACACTTGGAATTGCATCCTGGCACTCACACAGCAGCTCATAGCACATATCCACCTGCCACTCCAGACTCGGGAGCTTCAATGCCCTCCTTTGGCCTCAAAGAACACCACGAATCAGTCAAAAATCATAAAACTCAGAATTTGCCTTCAATCCTCTAGATCACCTTAGAGTTCTGGGTTCTGAACGTAATACAAAACAGCAAACAAGACAACAAACAAACCCAACCCAACCAACCCACCAGCCAACCAACCCACCAACCCACCAACCCACCAACCAACCAAACAACCAACCCACCAACCAACCCAACCAAGCAACCAAACAACCAACCCACCAACCCACCAACCAACCCACCAACCAACCCACCAACCAACCCACCAACCAACCCACCAACCAACCCACCAACCAACCCACCAACCAACCAACCAACTAAAAATCAACCAGACAAGCCAAAACCCAAACCTAAATGAAACAAACAAAAACAACAACCAAATTACATTTTAAATATTCCTCATGTCCTTACCCACTGTGTAGTCCTTTCCTGCCGCTGCAGACCCCGGTCAGCCTTCTCCTTCAGGCCTCTCCATCTCTCACTGAGACCTCACACCTCCACCTCACTGGCGTTCCTGTTTCTATTATTGTCTTTGTTAACATCTCCAACAGTTTCTTCAATTCTATCAAAGTGGTGGGTCTGAAGCAGGTCTAACTGTGCTATTGCCCTGCGTGAAAGCTGTGCTGATTCCTGAGGTTTAGAATCAAATGTACCAACACTTATATTTTGGCCTTTAACCATGTCTACTCTTCATGCTTCTCCCACCCACATAGCTTCACCATCTAGCAGAAACATCCTGCATAACCGAGGTTCATTAAGTGGCTTTGCCTAATCTGCTTTTGCTATCCCATAAGACACCATTATCCTGGTTAGTTATTATTATTATTATTATTATTTAATCTAACACAAGCTAGAGTCATCTGGAATGAAGAACTCAACAGAGAAAATATCGTATCAGGTTGGCCTGTAGGTAAGTATGTGGGGGCACTTTCTTGATTAACGATTAATTTGGGTTGGGGAAGGCAGCCCATATTGGTTGACACCACCCCTGGGCAAGTGGTCCTGGCTTAAATAAGAAAGGTGGCTGAGCAAGGCAGGGGTGCGGGGCAAGCCAGGAAGTAGTGTTCCTCCAGCTCTTACATGGGCTCTACTTCCAGTCCTGCCTCTGTGTTCCTGTCTTGAGTTCCAATGCTGATTTACCTTCATGAAAGGGAGTTTAAAGATGGACTAAACCTTTTCCTTCCCAGTTGTTTCCCATCACAGCATTAGGAAGCAAACCAGCATACTCATGGTCCTCATAGACTATACTCAAAGCTAAATATCCCCCTTCAGAATTGACTCCCGAGTCTAGAGGCTTTCTTACATTCTGCGGTGTTTGTCATATTTTACTGTCTTTGTTCCCATGATTAATTTCCAATAGACAGGATCCGGCAGATGAAGACTGTTTTACCTTGCAAGTACCCACGTGCCTGGCATGTACCCTGTGCCTAAGACCTAGTTGTGGAGATAGGGAGAGAGAAGAAAGCCTGGCAGCTGGGAGAATGTTGACAAACTGCATGACCTCAGAGTTAAGCTTACTCAGCTGTAAAATGGTAGTGATATTTGTAATTCTTCCCACCGCAGACAACAAAAGGCTGCGTATAAGCATTAGCGGCAGCCTGGGGCACCTTTCTTCTGTGGCTACCTCTCATATCGCTATTCTCCGACCTTCTCAGCTCTGCAGTGATATTTCCTTCTGATAGTTTCCAAAATGTGTCAGGCTGCTTTCAGTTCCCAGCCCCTCTGTGGCCCCTGAACATGCTGCCTTTGTACTTACGGATTCCTCTGAGGGAGGCAAGCCCCTGGATTCTGCATGCCTGCCTGCTTTTCATCCAAGGCTGCTTCCTCAGAGAACCAGGCTGACTCCTGTCTAAAGGAGGGTGACTCCTGTGGCACCTGATTCTACACACACACACACACACACACACACACACACACACACACACACGTATATGCACACATTTAGAAGTCATGCATACACACATATATTCTTTCTCATGCATCCCAGGTTTGTGTCTAGTCAATGATGACACAAAGTTTCTATTTCTCCCTGCTCTTGAGTGCTAGGAATGCCAGGTGTGTACCCTTGTGCATAGTTTATGCAATACTGAGGATTGAACCTAGGGCCTTCTTGCCTGATAGGCAGGTACCCTCCCAACGTCCCTAGCCTCTGATTGCGTCTTTACCTGGTATTGTCCTTGGTGCTTTTTGCTTTGTGACTCCTTGTTTTGTGTTTTATTCTTGGTGTAGTGGCCCCACCCCTTACCTGTGGTTTTGCTTCTCACAGTTTCAGTTCCCTTTGGCCTGCTCTGATCAAAGTAACCTGAGAAACAAGTCATAAATTTTAAACAGTTTCTATTGGACTATACTGTCTTAATCATCTAATTTTACTGTTAGTTCTTGTTAAGTCCTTTAAAAAAAAGATTTATTTTTATTTTTTGTGTCTGAGTGCCTGCTTGTATATCTGTGCAGCATGTGCACGCAGTACCTGTGGAGGCCAAGAGAGGGCACCAAGTCCCCTGGAACTGGAGGTACAGACAGTTGGTAAGCCTCCAAGTGAATTCTGGGGACAGAAAACAAAGAACCAAGATCCCCTGCAAGAGCAGCAGGTGCTTCCCACCACAGCACCACCTTCACTGCAAGAGCAGCAGGTGCTTCCCACCACTGCACCACCTTCACTGCCAGGTTTGTTTTTTTTTAAATTAATTTCTTACTGTACATTTTATCATATGTATATGTGTTTTGGAAATGTAGAGCATTTTACAGGGGTCTTTCTGTCCCCAGTCTGAAGCACCCCCTAGAGGTGTTTTTCTCTGGGAAAGAGTGAATTTCTACCTTTGCTTATTTGTATGTTTGTTTTTGTTTTTGTTTTTTCGAGACAGGGTTTCTCTGTGTAGCCCTGGCTGTCCTGGAACTCATTTTGTAGACCAGGCTGGCCTTGAACTCAGGAATCTGCCTGCCTCTGCCTCCCGAGTGCTGGGATTAAAGGCCTGTGCCACCACTGCCTGGCTAGGCTTGCCTTTCTTATACCTGTACACATAAGTGCACATAGTCATATGATTACACATATCAAACACACAGACACACCAAGCTTAAATATTCTTTATGCTCTTACTTTACAGTCACATATCATGTTGCTACAGAATGATATTCAGTCTGACCCCCTCACCGTGGATGACCCCCTCACAGTGGATGCTGAATGGCTTTTGGTGAGTTCAAGTTTAAAAAGTTTCCATCTCCGAAAAGATGAAAAACTGAGGCTGCTGAAGACACGAACTCTCGGTGGTAACAGCGCCACAGGTGGAACTCTTCCCAACACCAAATGCTGTGCAATGGCCACACAGCTGAAAGTCTCTAATTTCTTGCTAATGGACATACATATCTCGATGGTTTGCTTAGCTGAGTGTTCATACAGAAGGCGTGTGGTTAACGTCTGTGTATTCCTGCTTCAGTTCCACAGTTATGGAAGTCAGAGTCCCTAAAGACTAACCTCGTGCGTGCACCTCCAACAGCAAGCCAGGGGACTGTATCAGACAGAGGGCCTGCTGCTCCAACTCTCTCACCTATTTCCATCTGCAAATACCCGATGACAGAGAACGTTGTGTCGTAGGGAGAATCTCACTGTACTGGAGTCAGAAGACCTGGTTAGGAATCAGTGTACTGGCCGTGTGAGGCTCAGGGTCTGACTCTCTCCTGGTGGCCGTGTGAGGCCCAGGGTCGGACTCTCCTGGTGGCCGTGTGAGGCCCAGGGTCTGACTCTCTCCTGGTTCTCAGATGCTGATTTTGAATCTTAAAATGCTCCAAGCACAGCTATAAAAATCAAGGCCTAACAGAGTTTATATATACAGTGTGATGAATGAGAACAAAATGCGTGGCAGAATAAGTCAGTCTGGGTTCACAGGGTTGGGATGTTCAATCTGTAAGCCCACGTGGTTTCAACACGCACATATTACCTCCTATGTGATTCCCCCCTCTATGCCATTCTTTCTCTAAAGTAGTATTAAATTGGTTACATTTCCCCCCCCCCCCAACAGCAAATCCCGTAATTCTCAATAAAACAGTGTGAAAAGTAGGGAAACATCTAGCCTTTAATTCTGTCAGGTTAGGATATAAAGGCAGGTGACTTTAGAATGTTCAACAGCTATACTTTAAGCCATAGTCTGTCTGCCTTTAGTCAGTGTGGTAAGTTTGTAGGTTTCCTATGGCAGTATATATTTTCTCCATATAGAAATGTTTAATTACTGGGCCTTAGTGATTAAGAGCACTGATTGTTCTTTCAGAGGTCCTGAGCTCAGTTCCCATGGTGGCTCACAGCCATCTATCATGGGATCTGATGCCCTCTTCTGGTGTGTCTGAAGATACCTACAGTGTACTCATATACATAAAAAAAAATGGAAAAAAAAGTTGTCCTCCTGTGTCCCCCCACACAAATAATTAATAAATTTTTTTAAAAAAAGAAATGTTTAATTACAATTTTTAATATAATGGTCATCTTCCCTACCTTAGTTTTGTTTCTTCTCACTTATCAATAGTCATCTGCAGCATAGCACATTGTACATACATGCATACGTGCATGAGTTGCTCACAGCATAATACAATGTGCACACTTGATTATGTGCATTTGAGCACATATGTGTAATTACTCCCAGCTCAGGCAAATTAGGCCAAGCAGACATAACAACTCACTTCTTTCCTTTTAATTTTGGGTTTTAGGTGACCTCTGTCCTAGCTTTTTCATTGGTGAAAACTACGGAAGTATACATTGGCATTCTCAAACGTACCGGCCCCGTTCACTCTCTTTCTTGCACAGGTACTTGTTACTTTGCTGAGGCATTCTAATATCTGCATGTCGCACTCAGATTACAAGGCCTCTGAGCTGGAGTCACACTGGCCTGTTGGCTTTTTACAGAACCTCACCTAGCCTTGTCACTAGCTCAGTGTTAAAGCAAATAATGCTAGCATCCTTTGTCAGGCCTTTGCACCGAAGTCTGAGGAAACGGGAGCACAGCAAACATGCTGAGCATAAAATCAAGCAGTGCTGTAATTATTAGGTCAGAGGCAGGTAAGTGCAATTATTTCTTTACTGAACAAAGACAGGTTGGGGAGTAGCTGGCTCTGCAATAAAGGGCCAAGGTTCACAGGGCTGGGATGTTCAATCTATAAGCCCTCCTGCTTTCAACACCCACATATTACCTCCTATGTGTTTCCCCCTCTATGCCATTCTTTCTCTCTCTCTCCTTTTTTTAAAAGCAGTATTAAATTGGTTACAATTCCTCCCTTCACATACTTCTTTCTATGCTCACATGCAAGGACAGTAAATTAAACATATCTAAAAATTTAATGTTCAAAATCACCTTGGATAATTGGCTTAAAGGGTTGAGGCATGCCTTTTCCTACATCTTAGTCTTAATGCTATTTCTCCTCAGAGGGTACATCTGTCAATAATTGATGGTGGTTTCTTGGGTAAATGAGCTGTTTCTTGGGACATTATAAATCATATTTGGAATCAAGTTTGTTTTCAAGCTGCTTTAAAAGTTCGGATGCTGTGCTAACTGAATAGAAAATGCTAAATGTCTGGGGGAGTCATACAAGCTCTCAAGTGTTAACGGCATGAGCTGGACTCAAGGAAACAAATGGAATTTATACCCTCTGAGCAAATGGGAACTCGTTTGGTTTGTCACAGAAGCATGTAGCTTTGGGAAGGGTCTTTCTAGAAGGAAGTATTGTGTTTTCTGCTACATGCTGGGCACCATGGTCCATGGCTCTCGTAAGGCATCTGGACCACAACAGACTCACCTGGCAGACATGACTGACACTCATCCATAGATAAGGAAACTGGAGCTTGGAGAAAGTGATTACTTCTTCAGTGCATGAAGTGGGCAGTTTAAAGGCTTGAAATAAGTATGTGTTGGGTTATGAAGTTGTGGATGTTCCATTGTACGTAAAACCAGATGCCTCTATGATCAGTCTTAATCTGAGTTTGGTGGTGCTCTGCCAATGGTATTTTACCATTGAAGCACTTCTAGGTCTCTCTTTTCTGTTCCATCAGTATGGCTCTACTATTGTCTGCTTTGTAGAGAGGGCTTTAGTGTGGAGTTTTAATAGACGGTTCCGTTGCTAAGAGATATCTGAAAACCACAGCTGTGTGAGAATAAGATCTATCTTATAAAATAGGGATATTAGCATATGCAAGAGCACAACTGATATGTAAAACAAAGTGATGGGCTGGGGGGTAATGTTCTTTTGCTACTCCCAAAGAGATAGTGAAAGAAGATTCTAAAATGATCTCACTTGAACTGAGATTCAGCATCTTACGCTTTCATTTTGCTCAGCCGTTAGCTCATACGATGCTATCGTTTCCTTTCCCTCAATGTCTACATCTGTAGTCTGATCTCTCTCTCCCACCAGACACTTGCTGTGACAATTCAAAGGTGAGAAAGTTAGTCTGAGAAACAAAATCTTGCTAAGTTGTAAAGTACTGCCAACCTTGTGTTTTCTAGTTTTTAGGAAGTTGGAAAATCATCTGTAATTGATCTGAACATCACTGTTACGATTTCAAAGGCAAAGAGTTTAGGCTGTTTTAACATGGTGCAGATGGGACTGTAAAAGGCATAAAACCATTTTTTAAAGGCTCATTCAGAGCAATTACTTCAGAGATAATGGTTTATTAAGTTCATAATATCTGCCCTTGAGTTTTAATTCTGCTGCTCATTTTTAAACTTCCAAGTGAAAGATATAATATAAATCACTTTGCTCAGTCCGCCCCTCTCTCTTAATGGTCAAGGCAAATATATGCTGAGTTTAAAAGGGTGGAAGGGCTGACATGAGACCATTGTTACTCAGCTCATACTAAGTGAAATGGATCCTGAAGCTCTCCCTGCCAAGCTTCCTTCCTTTTCTTCATGCTGATTGTCCTTTATTTCTCTTTCTACAACCAGTTATTAAACATTGTGTGCACATATGAAGAAAACACACCATCAGCTCCAAAGATTCTCAGTTTAGCATCTAAATCAATGTGCCCTTCAGCATGTTGGAGCTCAGCCTTCCCCTTACTTACAACACTGCAAACACTGTAGATGCTAAAGTGAAGAGGTCAGCTCAGGAACTTTGGAAAATTCCACCAGATCCCTCCCCTCCTGGAAGAGAAAGGTCATAGGAGCACATAAGCACCCCTCCTCGCCAGAAGGGAGGAGCTAATTACATTGCTCAGATGGGGTGGTGCGCTGACCACTGACCACCTGCAGATAAGGGAAGCCCAGAGCATGTAGACACATTCCTTAGGGCTGCCAGACCTTTGGTCTTAGAAGACAAGGAAAGCCCTTGCTTTCCCTAAGGACCAATCAGTTTAAAAGTCACACTGTTCTGGCAATCACATTGTGCCTAGTGGTTGTTGCTCTATTCTACCCCTGAAAGCTGTATAAAAACTGGATGAACGGGCTGCTCAAGGTCGCCTCTCCTTCGGGTGCTGGACAATTGCAACATGCTGGAACAATAAATTCCTCTTGCTTTTGCATCGGCTTTGCTTTGTTCATGGGGGGTGGGTGTTCCCCTGGTAAGCTAAGACTCATCAGAGATCTCCCTCTTTTTTTTTTTTTTTTTTTTTTGGTTTTTCGAGACAGGGTTTCTCTGTATAGCCCTGGCTGTCCTGGAACTCACTTTGTAGATCAGGCTGGCCTCGAACTCAGAAATCCGCCTGCCTCTGCCTCCTGAGTGCTGGGATTAAAGGCGTGTGCCACCACACCCGGCTCCTCCCTTTCTTTATTAGCCTCACACAGACCTTGCATCTACAGATACCTTCTTCCTTGATTTCTCTTCTCCTTTTATTATTTCTACATTTCTCTCTCTCTCTCTCTCTCTCTCTCTCTCTTGGTTTTTTTCGAGATAGGGTTTCTCTGTGTAGCCCTGGCTGTCCTGGAACTCACTCTGTAGACCAGGCTGGCCTCAAACTCAGAAATTCGCCTGCCTCTGCCTCCTGAGTGCTGGGATTAAAGGTGTGCACCACCAATGCCCCAGGCTATTTCTACATTTCTCAATGCTTTCTCTACTTCTGCTCACCCAATTCTTTTTGTTCCTGTCACTTTAAGAAATTCAGAAACTATGAAAGGAGTTACAGACACAAAGTTTAGAGCTAAGATGAAAGGATGGACCATACAGAGACTACCCCACCAGGGGGGATCCATCCCATAATCAGTCATTAAACTCAGACACTATGGCATAGGACAGCTAGTGCCTACTTAAGGGACCCTGATATAGCTGTCTTGTACAGAAGTGGATGCTCATAATCATCTATAAGATGGAACACAGGGCCCACAATGGAGAAGCTAGAGATAGAACCCCAGGAGCTGAAGGGGTCTGCAACCCTAGAAGGGGATCAACAATATGAAATAACCAGGACCCCCAGAACTCGTGTCTCTAGTTCCATATGTAGCAGAAGATGGCCTAGTCGGCCATCATTGGGAAGAGAGGCCCCTTGGTACTACAATCTTTATATGCCCCAATACAGGGGAACGCCAGGGCCAAGAAGTGGGAGTGGGTGGACAGGGTAGCAGGGAGGGGGGAGGGGGAGGGGACTTTCGGAATAACATTTGAAATGTAAATTAAAAAAATATCTAATTAAAAAAATTGGAAAAAAAAAGAAAGCCAGGAACTGCAGATGAAAGAGTTAAATTAGTTTGAGGAAATTTGGGGAAATGTAAAGGGAAAGACGAGAAGAGAAATTGAGAACCAATTGTGCACTTTATTAATGCTCACCCAATTCTCCTTGTGGAGCCCTCTTCTGATTGTCCACTATACTTTCAAATTTGATTTTCAATTATTTCTGGCCTGAGATAAGAGGCAAATGGTTTCTTAGTAGTGCCACTTGGGGCACACTCTTCACTCAGAAAAGATTGCAATGGATAGTGCTTGTCTGGACTGTGCAATTAATGCCACTTGGCACAACGAGATCTATTTCTTAAAAGTTTTGTTTTTGGAGGGATTCTGTCTCCTGGTCCTACAGGACAATAGCTTCAAGCAGTACTCTGTGCTGCAGCAGAGGCCATATCCACAGAACACTGACGTGTAAAGATTTGTTTACCTAGAATTATAATGAGAATTAAATTATAGGGAAAGACTGAAATGAAAATTGCAGGTGGTAATTTTGTCAACCTACTCTATTTCCAGCCAGCTACCTAATCTTGTCCACTTTTCTCTGTGGGGCTGTTTTTCCTTCTTGAATTCAAGTAGTGGGCCCACACCATCATGACAGGTCCAGATCAGCAGGAATGCATCAAAGGGAGTTACCTGCTGGCAGTCAACAGAGGTAGACAAAGTGCACACACTCTGGATCCAGACTGTGCTGGTGAAAATTTGTGTTACGCACTTAATTTCTATGTGAGCCTGGGCAGGTATTCACTCTCTACTCTCTCTCTCTCTCTCTCTCTCTCTGATGGCTAGCTCTGTCTTACTCACTTTGAGAGGGGGAAGTAGCTGAAAGAAGATCAGAATCATTGTCCCACTCCCTGACTGAATCTTTCAGGTATGTCCTATCAGTAAATTAGGATGCTGAGCAATAATATTTTTTCTTGGCTCATCAACAATCCTGAAACAATCCTATCTTGGTGATCTTACCTTCGATCTATGGAGTAACCAATGGCATCAGCAGTAGGCTGCATGTTTTGGGAGTCTCTTACATAGCCCTGGCCAACAACTCAAAAGAAGGCTCCTCATATTGGTACTGCCATTATTATTAGGTGGTCTTTGGCTCTTGGAGGAAGTGTCATCTTCCTAATTAGAAAAGTTCATTTTATATATATATATATATATATATATATATATATATATATATATATATATATATATATGCCTGTATGCATGCATGTATGTATTATGTGCATTATGGTTTTTTGAGCTAAATATTTAATTGTGCAATTCCTTATGGCCCTTTCAGTCATTCATATTATTATCCCTCTATCCTCCTATATTTATCTTCCTCCTCTTTCCCTAAGGAGCCTCCTTTCTTCTTTTTTTTTCCTTATCAGATCACGTGTATCCTGCTATTCCCCTTTATTCCCTTCCCATTTTATTCTGTATTTACCTCGCTCTCTCTCCCCTCTCCTCCCTAGTAATCTCCTCCTTTCCCATCTCCCCTTCTAAATCTAGGTAAGAAAATGAGCAGCAGAATCACAGTCGTATCCTCTGAGGGCTTTAGGCATGTTTAGAACAAGCCTCAAGTTCTAAATCACAAAACTAATTCCTAAAGCCCCACAGGATCATCATGAACTTTCTGAAATCAAGCACAAAGAAGGAAGAAATATTTTCTAAGGTACTTAACTTTTACCATACTCTCAAAGAAATTCTTTATCTCAAAGAGGTTTAAAATCATGCTGGCTCATGCTTTTAATATTATCACTTGGTCTCTCTCTCTTTCTCTTTCTCTGTATGTCTGTCTCTGTCTCTCTGTCTCTGTTTCTGTGTCTCTGTTTCTCTTCTCTTTTAGATAGACTTCTGTGAGTTGGATGCCAGCTTGCTTTGCATAGAGAGAGACCATGTTTCAAATAAATGAATAAATAAATAAATTCCCTCTAAAAGACAAAGCAAACCAACCAACCAACCCAACAGCAACTAGAAAGTGTATTGACAGTGAGCTTAGATCCAGTCACAGGTTCATATTCCCATATAAGTGCTCTTAAATTTCAATCATGGAGTTGTATAATTCATTCTCTAAACATACATTTAGCAATACACTTATCCCAGATGAATTCCTTTTACCAATTTCACATCTTTCAAGACTGCTTATTTTTTTCTAACCTTTAAAAACACTATTTAAAACCACTTCCTTTAATATACAGGACACACACGAAACACATAAAACAGGAAAGTTCAATAATGTCCAAGTACCAGAGTTGGTGGCCTGGGAGAAATCAAAGAAATCAAGACTTTCCTCAGTGTCCTTGACACTGAGTATCTATACCAGGCTCTGGATGAATCCAGTGTAGTCCTAACTGTCCATCAAAGCCATGACTTTCCTTGTCACCATCCTGGCTTTGTTCCATGCTCCTCTCCTAGTTTTGGGGGAATCCCCCAGTTCTAGGATGGTTCTTTCCTTTAGCCCCCTAACATTTCACTTAGAGCAGAAGGCTACTTACCCTGTCATATTGTCAAGGCCCTAGGGAAGCTAAGCTGTCACCTTATGGTTTGTTTTCTTTTTACTGTGCTTAGAAGCTGAAGATTGGGTTGTCTTGGGGTGGTGGCTCTAGGACTTGAATTTTCAGGCCACTAGAGTTACTGTAGACTGTTTTGCTTCCTCCTTGGTAAACACCTATGTAATGGGGGTCGGGGGAAGCTCAGTCTAGTTCCAAGGTACCAAAGGATAAGCAAGTACCCAAATGCAAATTCCTGCAGCAGAGCAAGCTCTGGGGAAAAGTAAGCCTGGTAACATGCATTTCAATACTCCAGTCAGCTCTTTCATCAGAGGTTGTCTGCATACTTTCTCTTTCTGGGTGTCAGTGCAATGCAAAGGGTAGGAAAGCCAGGGACAGAGCCTCATGCTTGTTCAGAACCGGTCAGCTGTTCTGCTGGTAGAGCTTGCCAGTGGAGGGCTCTCCACCTGAATTGGAGTTGGCTGGATGCCTGTGCTAGGCAAATGAGGGTCTGAAATGAGCTAGATGTGGGTTGTGTGGCCAAGGCAGAGCTGGAGTGAATGGACACTCTCCACTGGTGGTGGAGACGGGGTCCAGTGCTCTCCAACTCTGCCTCTGGGAGCGCGTGATGCTCACGGGACAATTAACTCTAAGATTGCTTCTTTTCCATTGCTCCTCTGTCATTTACTGGTTTGCTATTTCTGCAAATAACGTGATTAACATTCTCTCTTGAACTTGTTTCTAAATTGTTACCCAAAGCAAGGATTAGCTCAGTGAAGTAATAGCTCACAGTGGTTTTGAACTCTGTCATTTTTGTGTGTCTCCTCAGATTCAAAGTCCTGTTTGGACTGGACAGAGGCAAAGCTCCACAGGTTAGTCACAGTCAGTGTTCTGCTTTCTATCCGGCAGCCTCGGAGGCATCTCTGGTCATTTCTGGCACACCACATCCCAAGCATTTCCCACCAGGCTTGGGCTCACAGAAAGGCATTTGCCTTCAGCGTTGCACAGTGCATTCAGGTGTTTTATATCCCACCAAAGGCCCTAATTATCAGAGGTTTCTTTCCCTAACTCTTTCGGAGCATTCCACCTCCCTGCTAAAGCCGACTGTTTCCTGAGGCATCAGGCCTCAGATATCAAATCTACTCCTCATTTCCCTCTTCTTCGGGTCATTTCAATAGCGGATAGCCCTGGCATTAAATATAGAACAGATTCAAGCCCGTCTCTTTATTTTTAAGCATTTAAACATTGCTAGTCAGGCCTCATCTGGCAAGGCGCTGAGTCTCTTCAGATGGACAGTGGCAGGCAGTGCACACCTTTAATTCCAGCACCTGGTCTACAGAGAGAGTTCCGGGATAGCCAAGGCTACATTGAGAAATTGAGTTTTAAAAAACAAAACACAAAATGCAAAACACACACACACAAAACAAACAAAATAGAACAGAATCTCTTCAAGGTCCTAGAAGCCTATACTGGCCAGTCTAAGCTGCCCTCCTTTGTGCAGTGCACCAGAAACTACACATGTAGAAATGTACCCTAACAGAACAACTGTGTCTCCAAATTGCAAACTCTCATTTCTGCCTTCTATTCATTGCCTTGTTTGATGTTACCTAGTCACTCCCCAGCACCTCAGACCTCTTTCAGTAAATAATTAACCAAAACACACACACACACACACACACACACACACACACACCCTTCTTTAAAAATATTTACTTTTAGCTTTTTTTAAGTTTAAATTTTATGTTATGTGTATGGTTATTTTGCCTGTATGTATGTCTGTGAATCACTGTTTATGGCTGGTGCCCTAAAGGCCAGAAGAAGGTGCTGAGTTCCCTAAAACTGGAGTTATAGATGGTTATGAGCCTCTATGGGGGTGCTAGGCATCAAACCCTAGTCCTCTGAAGAAGGAGTAAGTGCTCTTAACAGCTGAGTCATCTCTTTGGCTTAAAAAAGATCTAAGTCAGTGGTAGATCATTTGCTTAGTATGTAAAAAGTCTCTGGTTTTTACCTCCTTCATCAAAAAGAGGCAGCATAGAAGGAAAAGTTGAAGCCCTTCATAATCTGCACCGCCATCAGCATTAGCTACAAAGTAGGCTGAGTCCAGTCTAGGCTACATGGGACTCTGTCACAAGCAGCCAACAAGCAAAATGATTCTTATTTCCAATTCCTGAAGAAGAACTCTCAACAGCTTTTGCTTTCTCTAAAAGGATTTCTTCTTCTGTGGTAATAATTTGCATCGATGTATTATTTTTAATCTTTCATATTTCATACCAACATTTTGTCATCTCTGAATTTGATTGTATATTCATAATGTATAGTTTTGTTTTAATTTCTCCCTAAGCCCCACTTACTGAAGGCTGCCTGGTCCATTTAACCAAAACCAGTGACTCCACCTATTTTGAGGACATTTTAAGTTGTTTTTCCAGTTCCATAAGAATCATGTTTTTTTTGTCATTACTTAAAAAAAATATATGTGAGCTTGGCTCATGCTTCCCTTTAACTTTTAATAGCTGTCAGTGTCAACCCTGCTTCCCAAGCCGGGGAGTACTGAGGTGACTCCATAGCAACCGCCAATTTGCTTGTCCCTTTCCGTGCTGGATGACACTTGGCACCTTGGCCTTTATGCTAGAGAATGATAGGGAAGATGTTTTAAATGCTACCGCTTCTCTGTCTATTTTTTAAAAAAGTTGTCATTGTCGTGTGAAACAAAGGGAGGAGGCTGGGGTTCAGGTTCAGTTGTTAATAGTTCTCTCCATTCACCTCTGCCATCCCTACCAGCCCCCACGTTTGGTGGCCACGCCTACTAGAACCACACAGCTGGGATGCTGGAGATTAACTTTGTGAAACATGTAGACCTCACAGAGCATTTACCTTTGGGAGAATAACAATAAAAATAGTGAACTTTGGTCATTCCCGGTCATCCCTAGTATTTCCTTGAATTTCTACAACCAGAGGCTTTTAAATGTCTCCTAAGTCTCAAAGAAATGTCCCATGTCCTTTCTCAGTCTCATTCCTGAGGCTGGTGCTCTTGCCACGTGTTGGTTCTTCTTATGAACAGAATTTTAGACATGGGTCTTCAATTCTGGTGTTCCTCTACTCTTTGCCTTGACTCTGAGTTTGGCCCATGAGCTATAAGCAGATATGATAGAAGCAGAACCTTGAAAACTACACATGTAGCTGAGCTTGCTCTCTTTCTTTCACGGCTTTGTTAACCCACTGGAAACACGATTCCCACAGGGAGGAAAACAGACACCTGTATAAGAATGTCACATTACCTAATTGGGTCTGCTCCAGGTCCTTTGAGTATGTAGTATGGATTCTAGTTGTGGTGGCACAGGCTTCCTGAATGTGTGAATAAATGTGTCTTGTTATTTTTATGTCTTCTCTTGGGCATCTTTTTCTTCTGTTTGTTTGTTTGTTTGTTTTGTCGAATTTTGATGTATTAGTTTTTGTTTTATCTTATTGTATTACATTATATTTGCTATCTCTTAAAAGCCTATTTGTTTATTTTTGGGTTTTTTTGTTTGTTTGTTTTTTTTCTAATGAAAGAAAGAAAGGGAATGGATCTGGATGGAAGGTAGCAAGGACCTAGGAAGAGTAGAGGAAGAGGAAACTATAATCACTGGGAAAGGGGATAACATTTGAAATGTAAATAAATAAAATATCCAATTAAAAAAGAAAAAAAAAAAAAGAATGTCACATTACTTGAAGGCAACCTAAATCACCCAGCAGCAAGGTGTCCCCAGCTAAGAAAAGAATCCTTGCAAAGATCAGTTGACATCCAGCCAACCCCAAGCAAGAGGTTATATGCATATATGGGATGCTGCTGAAGTTTTGAAGTTCTGAAATTGTAGCAATAAACAGTAGGAATATTAGGTGTTATCACCAGTGAGCCCTTGGATTTATGAGCAATAGTCATCTAGATAGTGAGCCTGGGTAGGACTGCTCTAGGAGACACTGAAGTTTCATAAGTAACAGAAGGTGGGGAAGGATAATTAAAACGCTATTAAGTATATTTTTGCAATACAGATTCTTTAGCATGAAAAGCCTGTTTGTGTGTGCATGTGTTAGTGTGTATGTTGTCATGAAATTGTCTTAGTTACTTTTCGGTAGCTATGATGAAACACCACAACCAAAGCAATTTATAAAGATTTTCTTTGGACTTACTGATCCGGAGGGATAGGAGTCCTTCATGGTGAGGAAGTGTGGCAGCAGGCAGAAGACATGGTGGCTCAGAAGGAAGCTGAAAGCCCACATCCTCAACTGTAAGCACAAAGCAGAGACAGTGAACAGCATGGCTGGGGGCCTTTAATCCCAAAGCCCTTCCCCAGGGATATGCCTTCTCCAGGGAGGTATCTCACACGTCCAAACCACCACAATCAGCACTACCAGCTGGGAATCAAGCATTCAAGTGTCTGAGACAAAGGGTGACATTCTCATTAACACCGCTACAGTACTCATCTCCCAAATCACCACCAATGGGGAAAGAAAATGGTAGAGGTCCTGTGGTTTGCTGAGTTTTTCCTTAGTCTAAACGAGAATGCCTCTCTCTCTCTGTCTCTGTCTCTGTCTCTCTCTCTCTCTCTCTCTCTCTCTCTCTCTCTCTCTGTGTATTGAAATAAAGTCTAACTATGTAGTCCTGGCTGGCCTGGAGCCTCACTGTGTAGTCCTGGCTGGCCTGGAATTCACTTTGTAGACCAGCATAGCCTTGAACTTACAGAATTCTTCTGTCTGCCTATCAAGTACTGGGCTAAAGGCATGTGCATTTAGCCACCACATCTGGCTGGAATACTTTATTTTCTTCCATTCTTTTCTTGCTTCTTAGGTGTATAACTCATAGCTTCTGTACAACCTCCTCAGCAGGTACAGAGGGATTACTATATTCTTATATTCTTAGATCCTTATAATCCTGGATTACCATAACCATTAGACTTCTGTATGTTTCTACCCAGATGCTCACATCTGATACCTCTGTACTCAGGCTCCCAGGCCCTGCTTATTGTAGTTGTAGGGTTGGAGAGTATTCAGGTAAGTGTTGGCTACCAAGGAGACTAAATCTTGGAATCAAGCCACTTTGCCAAATGACCAACATATCTAATGAATAGAATACTTACGTTCAGTGGCCCATGTCATTTGGCACTGATGTTGTCTGTATCACATTGTTTTGTTGGCTAACAAATCCTTATTGATTTAGAGACCTTGAGAATAAGAGGAACTACAATATGCACCTGAGATAAGAAACCCACAAAGGCACAGAACAATGGAGTAATTCATATCCTGATGCTACAAGATATTGCTCACTAGAAAAATAAATTACAAAACAAACAAAACAAAAAGCCAGGTTGTAGTGTCACAACCCTTTAATTCTAGCACTTGAAAGGCAGAGACAGGAGATTCTCTGTGAGTCTGAGGCCACCTTTGTCTACAGAGCCAGTTCCAGGACAGCTAAGGCTATGCTAAGAAACCCTGTTTCAAAACTTAGCCCCGCCAAAAATTTGCAAATATTCTTAGATTAGCTGTTTAAGGTAATCCTTCAGGTCTGGGAACATGGCTCACAGTGTAAACCACTTACAATCTGAGCTTGAAGATTTAGATGTGTATTCTTTGCACCTAAAATATCACTACTCCTGTGTCTAGATTCAAGAGAGATAGGAGAGTCCCTGGATGCTCTTAGGCTAGGTAGTCTTGTATACATACAGAGTGGCAAACAACAAGAGGTACTATTTCAACATGGTGGAAGATGAGGGCCCATATCTGAAGTGCACTGAAAAACATAATCCCTCCCCCCTTCAAATTTTTAAAGTTTTTTCAAATGTGGAGAATGCAGGAAAGAAAGCTAGCATACCTAGTGAAGATACTTTGGGCACCTCAAGCATGGTGGGCAGGGCTCTGTCAGGCTTTGCCCTTCTTCTCCATTCTCTTGGCCTTGCTAAAAACTGTTAGATTACATTCCTAAAGCTAGGCTCCAGGTTCTATTTTCTTATTTCTTCCTCCTGAGGCTGACTACCAAAGTCCAGCTATCAAAGTATTGAAGTCTAGCAATCAAAAGCCCCCTTTGGCTCACCTACTTAATATGCCCAATTAAGATTAAATGCTTCCTGTACTTTACGACTAGTATCCACTTATAAGTGAGTACATACCATATTTGTTTTCTGGGTCTGGGTTACTTCAATCAGGATGATCTTTTCTAGTTCCATCCATTTGCCTGCCAATTTCATGATGTCGTTTTTAATAGCTGAGTAATACTTCATTGTGTAAATGTACAACATTTTCTTTATTCATTCTTCAGTATAGGGACATCTAGGTTGTTTCCAGTTTCTGGCTATTATGAATAAAGCTGCTGTGAACATAGTTGAACAAATGTCCTTGTGGTATAGTGGGGCTTCTTTTACATATATGCCCATGAATGGTATAGCTGAGTCTTGGAGTAGATCTAGTCTGTTTTCTGAGGAATCAGCAAATTGATTTTCAAAGCAGTTGTACAAGTTTGCGCTCCCACCAACAATGGGAGAGTGTTCCTCTTGCTCCACATCCTTGTCAGCACGTGTTGTCCCTTGAGTTTTTGATCTTAGCCAATGTGACTGGTCTAAAATGGAATCTGAATCATTTTGATTTCCATTTCCTTGGTGACTATGAAGGCTGAACATTTCCTCAAGTGCCATTAGAGATTCCTCTATGGAGAGTTCCTCGTTTAGCTCTGTACTTTTTTAATTGGGTTTTTTGGTTTATTGATGCCCAGTTTCTTGAGTTCTTTACATAGTTTGGATATCAGCCCTCTGTTGGATGTAGAGTTGGTAAAAATCTTTTCCCATGGGCTAGAGAGATGGCTCAATGGTTAAGAGCACTGACTACTCTTCCTAAGGTCAATTCCCAGCAACCACATGGTGGCTCACAACCATCTGAAATAGAATCTGATGCCCTCTTCTGTTGTTTGTCTTGTATACTTGTGTAATAATAAATAATAAAGTGTACTTGTATAAATAATAAATAAATAAATAATATTAAAAAAATCTTTTCCCATTTTGTAGGCTGCTGTTTTGTCCTTTTGAAGGTGTCCTTTGCCTTACAGAAGCTTTTCAGTTTCATGAGGTCCCATTTATTAATTGTTGATCTTAGAGCCTGAGCTGTTGGTGTTCAGTTCAGGAAGTTGTCTTCTGTGCCAGTGCATTCAAGGGTATTTTCTACTTTTTCTTCTATCAGATTTAGTGTATCTAGTTTTATGTTTAGGTCTTTGATCCACTTGGCTTGAGTTTTATGCAGGGTGATAGATGTGAATCTATTTGCATTCTTCTACATACAGACATCCAGTTAGACCAGCACCATTTGTAGAAGATGCTTTGGTTTTTTTCCACTCTATAGTTTCGGCTTCTTTGTCAAAAATCAAGTGTCCATTGGTGTGTGAACTTACTTCTGGTTCTTTGATTTGATTCAATTGACCCATCTGTTCCTTTTCATGTCAATACCATGTAGTTATTACTACTATTGTTCTGTAGTACAGCTTGAAATCAGGAATGGTGGTACCTTCAAAAGTTCTTCTGTTATACAGGATTATTTTAGCTATCCTGTTTTTTCCCCCATATGCTACAAACCACAAAGCCCAAAAATAACAATGAGGGCTCAAGGGGGGATGCTTGAATCTCACTGAGAAGGGGAAATGGATTAGACATTAGGGGTGGATGGAAGAAGGGGTCTGGGTTGGGGAGGTGGTGGGGATGGGAATGGGAGGGATGAGGTTGGGGGAGAATGTAGGGAGAGATACAATTGCATTGAGGGGCATTTCTGTGATGAGATAGAATCATAAGACAATGGAAACTCCCAAGATTTTGTGAGGAGACCCTAGCTAAGACTTCTAGCCATGGGAGACATGGAGACCAAACCAGCAAGACTTCCAATGGAGGGACTGAGACAACAGCACAGTCCACAAAACCTTAGACCCACAATCTGTCCACCTACAGATGTGCAGAGGTAAAAAGATGGAGCTGTATTTGAGGGAAGGGCCAACAAATGACTTGGTCAGCTTGAGACTCATGCCCACTCTTACACTACTGAAGATATTCTGCTATACTTACAAACAGATGCCTTGCACAGATGTTATTAGAGAGGCTTCACCTACCAACTGATGGAAGCTGATGCAGAGATCCACAGCTAAACATTAAGTGGAGCTTGTGGAATTCTGTGGTAGAGGGGAAGAAGTATTGAAGAAGCCAGAGGGATTAAAGTCACCACAAGAGAACCAGCAGAATTAACTAAACTGCTCTCATAAGGGCCCACAGAGACTGAACTGCCAAGCAGAGAGCATGCATGGACAAGACCTAGGGCCTCTGCACATATGTAACAATTGTGCAGCTGGGTCTTCATGTGGGACTCACTGCAGGGGCTGCCTCTGACTATGTTGCTTGCCTTTGGGATTCTTTCCCCTAACTGGACTGCCTTGTCTAGCCTCAATTGAAAAAGACATGCCTAGTGTTACTGCAACTTGGTAGACCAAGGCTGATTGGTATACATGGGAAGCCTTACCTTTTCTGAGTAGGAGGGAAGGAGGGGTGGGAGTGGGAAGAGAGGAGAAAGGAAGGCCTGGGGGGAGAGAGAGGAGGGGAAAGCTGTGATCTGTATGTAAATAAATAGCTTAACAAAAATTAAACACCTCATTCTAATACAGGATTTCCACTTTTACCTGTGTATCTCTTCCCTATCCAGAAGCAGTTCTTTATCCAAGACAAATACCTTCCCCCTCTCCCTTTTCCCTATTCTCCCTTCTTCCTTCTTCTCCTCCCCTTTTCCCTCATCCTCTATCTCCAGCCGTTGTCCCTTATCCCTGCCCCTTGTTCCTCTGAAGCAAATCTTGGGGTGTCTTGAGCTGACTCCGAGGTTTCTCTGAGGTTCCCTACACTTATAGTACTGTAAAAATATCTGGGAAGGGTTGAGATGTCACCAAGCTTTCCTAAGCATGTTCACAAGGACCTTCATTAACAACTTCACCGGAAATATTTCAGCATACTTGACATACAAGAACACTGTGATGCAGGCATCTTCTTCCGTCCTCATGCTGACTGTGCTTAGAAATCAGACAGCAGATAATGACTTCTCCAATGTTACAGAACCAGTAAGATAATAGAGCTGTTCTCGTTTTTAAAAAACTATTAACTCTCAGCTCTTACTGTTCTAACAGCGTTCTTTATAGGCTTTATAACATCTTGTTGAGTACTTTGGATTCCTTCCTCATTCTTATTGGTGTTCCTGGTAGGTAAAGTTTCATTAGATAGATTTAGATTGAATTACCAAAGGGTAGTGATGTTAGGAATACAAAATCCTCATCCAACATTGCATCAGCCAGTGGTTGCTGCCTTTGGCTGTACAACAGAATCAACAAAGCAGCTTACAAATCGTATTTTTAATGGAGTCCCACCTCTCAAATACTGGCCTAGGCACTGTTCTAAAAAGCAGACAAACAAACAAACATAACAAACACCCCCTTCCAAACCACAGGGGGTTTGATTTACCATATAAACAGGACCGAGAACCATTGGTTGGGGCTAATGTTTCAACATATCAAGAATCAGTTTGTAACAGGATACAACAATTAGCACAGGTGCTAAGTTAATGCACGAAGCACCTTATCAAAGCAGGTTATCACCAGCAGGTGGTAAAGGAAAGAACACTAATCAGTCATCAGGAAGGGCCATGGGGACCTGCCGCACAGGATGCTGTTCTGGGAATTGAGAAATGAATGAGCTCTCAGCTGTATAACTGGCATGGGAATATCATATTGCTTCCAATTTTAAAAATGAGAGGAGGGAAGGTAAATGATAAGACTCTGTGGGGACTGGTGGTCCAAGGTTTCTCTATACTTTTATATTTGTGAAACAGTCTTTGATCAGGAAAGAGATGTCTGCATATCAATAGAATCGCAGCTGGAGGAAGCCCTGTGTATCAGCACATGCTTAGTGGTGGGAAGCTAATCCCTGCCCCAGAGGCATTTACGTTGTTATCTTACAAGACAGAGACTATATCCAAGGGGCCTTGGCATGATGTGACTGAATCCACAATGAATTTGTCCTGGTTCGCTTTCTGTTGTTGTGATAAACACCATGACCAAAAGAGTGTGGGGAAAAAAGGGATTTGGCTTATACTTCTGGGTCATAGTCCATCATTGAGGGAAGTCAGTCAGGGAAGGACATCAAGTCAGAACTGAAGCACTCGCCATGGAGGAACAGTGCCCAAGTAGGTTGACCATAATCTCATGGCTTGCTCACTTTGCTTTCTTACACCACACACAGTGGCCTGCCCACAAATGATAATGTCCACAGGGAGCTGGACCCTCCCACATCAATCAGTAATCAAGAAGATGTCTCTAGTTTAGGTACTTGCCATCCTCTGGATCATAGAAGTTGTCTTGTCCCTTCTTCTAGCCTTCTGAAATATGGTCACCTGAAGGCTGTCTATAGAAGCCACAAATGTCCCACTCTCCAACTTCCACTCACAGCTGGAGGAAAAGGAATAAGATCTACAGTGTGGCATAAGGCTCTCCTATTCCAGATGTTTCTCTGCATTTACATCAGCTGTTAGCTATGAGGATGCTCAGAGACTGTTGAATCAGAACCCACATTTTAATGGGGTTGCTGATGGTCTATGTATATGTTAATATTTGAGAAGCGGTTTTATGTCCTAGGAGCCTTATGGTCTGGTTATTTATTTCTCCCTTTGGGGCATTTTCTTTTCCAGAAGTATCAAAACTACCCCAGAGGACCCTTCTTCACACTGTTCTCTTGACAAATGCCAGATTCTCTGAAGACCCCTCTTTGTAGTAACCCACTTAATGACTACCCTTCTCTGGTGACTGTTACTCTGTGTGGAAAACTCTAGAGTTGAACTTGCTTGTTTCTAAAAAACAAAAACAAAACAAAAACAAACAAACAAAACAAAACAAAACAAAAAGAACCCAAAACCCGGTCCACCATAAGTTAAGTGCCTGAAAGAGAAGCATGTGTTTCTGACTCCACAGGGCTGGTTACAAGACATCCAGAAAAGTTCCAATTTATTGCTTAGAATTTGGTTTCATAATTTCTTTTCTTTACATGTGTGTAGTTCTAGATATTCATGACTGAAAAGCTTCTTAACGTATTCCAACTTTGTGAAGTTGAAGTTTATTATTAATTTCCCTTACTAAAAACTAGTAGGTAGCCTTTAATCCAAGCACTTTGGTGGCTGATGTAGGATGCTAGTAGTGAATTCAAGGTTAGCCTGAGCTACGTATCAAGACCCTATTTCAAAAACAGAAACAACAAAAATGCACCCTCATAATAATAATAGTAACAGTAATTGACTTGTAGGTGTTCATATTTCCAAATGTAATAGTTTATATATAATAACACTTTTTAAAATTACCTTTTAAAGTAATAAACAGTACCTTTAAAAAAACAAATCTTCTTAAACTGGGCTTGGATCTTGATTTTGTCACTAGTACTTGCTGTGTGGCATTGGATGGTACCAGGAAAATGAGGAGTGACAGGTCAAGAAACATCTGTTGGGGTAGAGAGATGGCTCAGTGATCAACAGTAGTGTTTCCTCTTCCAGAGGACCCAGTTTGGATCCAAAACACTCACACAGTGGCCAATAACTGTCTTTAACTACAGTTCCAGGGGATCCAGTGTCCTCTTCCGGCCTCTGTGGGCACCAAATACACAAATCATGCATGGATGTATATGCAACCAAAAACACTTATACACATTAAAATTATAAACAAAACAAACAAACAAAAAAACAAGCATGTGTTTTCATAGCTCACGAGGACGAGAACCTCTGTTTTCATAGGATCCCTGAATGCTTGTGACTTTCATTGTGGAAAACTCCAGCTTTTCAAAATACTACATGTCCACACAAAATATGGTTAAGTGGTTATCTCCACCGAAAGGATTTACAATGATCTCTAGATTATTCTCCTGCTGTGCTTGTTTTAGCTACAGATAAGCTAGCTCATCACACAAACACTCCTCATAGCTCTTGAGCAGCACACACACGATTAAGCCATGTCTGCTGGATTCTCTTCTTTTTTGCTCTCTATAAAATAAGTTTTCCTAAAGATAAGCTTGCTGTTCTTAGGAAATAACGAGGATGCCCAGCTAAATATGACTTGCTGATAAACACAAATTTGTTCAAGACACCACATGGGACATATGCTTAAATGTGAGTTATTTGAAATTCAGATTTAAGTGCAAACCAGGTGGTTTTTTTTTAAATCTGGCAGCTCCTTTGAAAGCTCAGTCTTTGAAAAACTCAATCCGTCATCATCCATGAAGTAACAAGTAGACAAGTTAGCAACTTGAAAGAGAAAAGAAAAAGCATTCCAGGGATAAAACATTTATATGTTAAAATTTTGTGATATTATGAAGTCAAAATAACTGTGCATGCACATAAAATGCTCATATCCAAGCAAAGGGGAAATCTTTAATGGTGTTATAAACAATTAGTCCAACTGTCATAGGTAATTGTTTTTTTTTCTATTGTAGGAATTAATTTTTTTTATTGTTTTAGTTCTTTTTCTGGATTACACATTAAATTTGTTCTTCGACAATTTCATATGTGTAGCATTCATTCCAATTAGCCTCATCCTTCACCTTCTCCTATCTCCCTTTCATTTCTATTATCCCTGATATCACTATGATGTCTCTTCTCCATATTGATATCTTCTTGTTTTGTGACCCACTGTATCTAAGCAGGATCATCTGTTGTGAGCAGGGGTTTGGAGATAGCCATTAGAACCTGGTAGATTTATCAGTGGATACACAATTTAAGGCAATGGCCACCCCTATCCCACACAATTCCTCAGCAGCCAACAGTTTGGTAGGGTGTTAGGAAAATGCAGATTTCTAGCCCCTATGTCTTGGTTGTTGACAGGCCTAGTCTTTATTATTTTTTATTTTTTAATGATTGGAGGAGACTCAAAGTGGCTCAGGGACATGAGCGAGGATGGTCTCTCTCTCTTTTTCTTTTTATAATTTTAATTTTATTGAAAATAGATATTTTTCATGCAATATATTCTGATCACAGTCTCCCCTTCTTTGTGTTCTCCCAGGTCTTCTCAATCTCCCTACCCATTCAAATCTTCACACTTTCTTTCTCCTCTCTATAGAAAACAAACTGACAATAAACAAATTAAAACAGGACAAGACAAACAAAAAGAAGAAAAAGAGCTCAACAAAAAGCACAAGGAATACATACAGACTCAGACACACACTCACACAGAAGTTCCTTAAAAACACAAAATCACAAATCATAATATATAACCAAAAGAACTGTAAGATTAAAAAAAAAAAGCCAAGGAGTATGAGATAAAAACCTTCCAAAAATGCCATTACGTTTCTTTTGTGTTGGCCATCTATTACTGTGCAATTGTCTTAGGGTTTCCACTGCTGTGAAGAGACACCATGACCAAGGCAACTCTTATAAAGGACATTTAATTGGGTCTGGCTTACAATTCAGAGGTTCAGTCTATTATCATCAAGGCAGGAGCATAGCAGCTTCAAGGCAGGCATGGGACAGGAAGAGTTGAGAGTACTACATTTTCATCTGAAGACTATTAGGAGAAGACTGTTTCTAGGCAGCTAGGAGGAGGGTATCAAAGCCCATCCTCACAGTCACACACTTCCTCCAACAAGGCCACACCACCTCCTCGTAATGCCACTCCCTAGGCCAAGTATATCCAAACCACCACAGCCTGTACACTACCATGTACAGGTCCATGGCAGGCAACCACAGCTGCCGTGAGATCATGGTTACATTGACTGTGTCACGGCCAGAAGACAGTATTTCACAATCCCCTGTTAGTCTTCCATCTCATCTTTCTGCTCCATCCTCCTCATGTCATCTGAATCCTAGATGACCTGGAAACTTCATCTCTGTGGCTGAGCACTCAGCCATTGTTACTCTCAGTACTTTGAGCAGCCATGCACCTCTGTACTCACCGTCATTCGTTCAAGGGGAAGCCATTTGCCTACGGCTGAGAGTAGCATCTGTTGTTGGTAATTTTAATTTTCAGTAATGTTGATTTCAATGAAGTTGGGAGGTGATTGAGAGTAGCAAATGAAGACATGATAAGCAGATGAGAGTTATGAAGACACCTACCCTGACTGTATAAACTAATGACATGATGGCTCCATTGTGTGGTTAAGGGTTTTTATTGCAGATATGAGAGAGAGAGAGAGAGAGAGAGAGAGAGAGAGAGAGAGAGAGAGAAGAGAAAGAGACAGAGAGAGTCAGACAGAGACAGAGACAGAGAGACAGAAAAAAAGAGACTGAAATAGTAGGGTTATAAGGAAAATAAGTAGCTAGAGATAGGGAAGTGTGGGGCAGTGGACTGTGCCATCAGAATTGGTAAGGTAGTTACAAAGTCCTGAACCCCAATAAAACTCATAATTGAGAATGGCATGAGTTTGGACTAGCTCCCAACCAGATTCCTGTCCTGGAGCAGTTGACTAGATACCCCACTAAGAGGACCATAACAACCTGTCATGTATCATAGAGCCTAGATTTCTTCATGCTAATGAGGTAGCTAGAGGCCCAGAGTATTTGGCCAATGAAGATGTGGATTAACTGGTAACTAGATGTCCTTGTTGGAGACAGTCGACCTTTGGGGGTTGATTAACTGAGGTCATGGACAAAAGTAACCCACATTACAAGATTCCTGAGTAATGCTGAATTCAGGTTTCTCTTTACCCAAATGCAATCCTTCTGCTTTCTGGTTAGAGTCTTTCTCTTTAGGATGCTGACACTAGCTGGGAGTTGGGTGGGAGGCTCACTTTGGACCTAATATCATCTATGCTAAATCATTCATTTGAACAATCTTAAAACCAAAGTAACAAGTGTCTTTTTAAAATACCCATGGAAGGAGTTACAAAGACAAAGTTTGGAGCTGAGACAAAAGGATGGACCATGCAGACACTGCCCCACCTGGGGATCCATCCTATAATCAGCCACCAAATGCAGACACTATTGTATATGACAGCAAGATTTTGCTGAAAGGACTCTGATATAGCTGTCTCTTGTGAGGCTATGCCAGTGCCTGGCAAATACAGAAGTGGATGTTCACAGTCAGCTATTGGATGGAACACAGGGCCCCCAATGGAGGAGCTAGAGAAAGTACCCAAGGAGCTGAAGGGGTCTGCAATCCTATAGGTAGAACAACAATATGAACTAATCAGTACTCCCAGAACTCATGTCTCTAGCTGCATATGTAGCAGAAGATGGCCCAGTTGGCCATCATTGGGAAGAGAAGCCCCTTGGTCTTGCAAACTTTATATGCCCCAGTACAGGGGAACGCCAGGGCCAAGAAGTAGGAGTGGATGGGTAGGGGACCTGGGAGGGGGGAGGGTACAGGCGACTTTCGAGATAGCATTTGAAATGTAAATGGAGAAAATATCTAATAAAAAATTGGAAAAAAAACAAAAAAAATTTAAGCACATAATAATTTTTGATTGTTATATAAAGAGATGCAGTGAAGATATATACAATGAACCAAATAAACCAAAGATGAGTATATATCCTATATATGGAGGGGACCACTGCAAATATTTTGTTGTGGATGTGTAGTGCTTCAAGTAACTAGCACATATATTTCTCATACCCATGAGTTATCACACAATTTTTATTTGATTTTTATCACTTAATGTGTTCTTAAAATACAACCTACCTCACACATATACAAATGTTATTAATGCAAATGAATATGATAATTCAAAACAGTCTGAGGAACTCTGAAGTAGACCTTTATTATACTGATAAATTTGATCCTCATGTTTTAAACAATATGCTTAATATTAGCATATTATCAAGTAATGAAAACAGTGAAATATTCACAGTGGTCATGATTCTGTAATAATAAAACAACGAGAGGAACTATCATTACCTAATTTTGGGCTAAATATTAAAATTCTAACTCATTCATTTTTATCCTGATCAGTCATTTAAGTGTCATGAGGGCGTTATAGTCAATAACTCTGTAGCTTTAACTAAACAGTAAAGACATGTGCCCATACATAGTCCTCAAAGGAATAGGAGTAGCTGATAAAAATATGTAAACAAATTAATATTTAATTTGTGAAGGACAGAGGGTATAACTCAGTAACATAACACTTGCCTAAATAATAAACTGTGATCATAAAGTATTATTGTTGTTTGACTTAAAATAATAATAAAAAGTCAATATTATGGTTAGAGTATGCTTGGACACAACACAGAAATGAGAAGTGTTAGATTTGTTGCTCTATATTCTAATTCTTATGGGAAACCAGTGAAGAAGTTTTTATTAGCTCCACTATGAGATTCAGAGATGTTGGGTAAACATACTTTTTATATCATGCAAATTTTTATGTTTCCATAAACCCACTTCTGATATGGCAGAGCATGTTAAAGTTTATAACTAGGACTGGAAAGATGGCTCAGTGCTTGGCGTGCTGTTGGAGAAAAATGTAGGCATGACCTGATTGCCAGCCTACTTGCCACAGTATGCTTCTAAATATGAAGCATGACACACAATGCTCCTGAAGTTAGAACACTGAATTCCGAGGTAGAGTTGCCTGCACTCTCCTTTACTGTGCTTCGACTGCATAGAGACCCTGGGGCTCTGAGTGCTCACTATCCAATCTGATGTCAGATGATAACCAATCACAATCAATAGGTTTTCACTATAGAGGTGGCTACTCATGAGCAATTAAACAAATGCTGCTTCATGAAACTTTCTCTGGAGTAGTTTATTTCCATGCCTTTAACTGTCCCATAGGCATTGCTGTCTGGTTGGGGGTTATTGTAAATGGCCATGCTACCTCCTCGCTGGCAAGAACGGACGTGGACACCAGAATCCTTCTGCAAGCATACCTTTATTACATCATGCGGAGGAAGAGGGCAAGCTCAAGATGGGTTCCACTTAAATACACCTCAGTGAGACGTGTGTCGTCAGGATTGGCTGACTGCCCATTACCTCAAGTTACGCCCCGGGATGGGCAGTGATTTACGTGGCTTTGTCACAAGCGCATGCGCACTGAACTTGTTTGCTTGTCCCAGGCTGGGGTGGTGACAGGATGTCGGCGCCATCTTGGAATGGCAGCAGAACCAGCTCAGGCGTGGCTCTCTACAGGTTATGGCAGTGTGCACTTATGAGGAACTAATTTTGTATCCCTAACATTCTTGCAAAAGGCTGTGCCCGCTTACACTAAAGGGATAGGAGGTAGAAACAAATAAACAAACAAGCAAATGAGGGGCTCACTGGCCAGTCAGTCTATCCAATCAATGAGATCCAGGTTTAGTGAGAGACCTTCTCTCAAAAAGTAAGGTGGAGAAAGTTGAGGAAGACACCCAACATTGACCTCTGGCTTCTCCATACACTCATGTTTGCATGCACACAGAACATATGAGCACACAGTTATATACTACACACATACACAAATTAAAAAAATAGAGCTTATGACTGATGTTATTACTGTTGGCCAGTCTAGGGCATTTCTTGTTGCTAACTGTGTAGGAGTCATCCTTGAGGATAAGGTAGCTGATACCCATAATTTAGTAGTGACAGTTTCTATTCAATTTTTCTCTCTTGACTTACTTATTTTTCCAACAATACAATTCAGGTGGATTTTTAACAAGGCAGAGAACTATGGACATTAAGACAAATTTTAGAGCATTATTGGAGCAATGGATTTGTAAGTATGCTTTGAGGCCTGTGGTGGTTTGAATAGGTATGGCCCCCATAGACTCATATGTGTAAATGCTTGGCCTTTAGGGAGTATCACTATTAAAAGGTGTGGCCTTCCTAGAATATTGTGGCTTTGTTGGAGTATAGAGGAATTTTAGTACAGGAACATGGCTACTCTGTTAAGGGATAATATCCAAAGGTCACATGTAGATCAGTGTCATCTGGCTGGAATAAAGACATGCCCTTAGTCCACACCTTTAATCCCAAACAATTATAGTAAATTTAGTTTGTAGAAGGAAGCAGCCATGTTTGAATGTGATGTTTAAAAAGTGGCATAAAAAGTGATGGATCAGAAAAAAACTTTGACAGAATGAGTCAGAGATAGGATATTTCCAACTCTTATAAGGACAGACAGGTAAGAGAGGCTACTTAAGAGCAGTGCAGAGTGAGTCTAGTTTGGAGGGAAGTTCAAACAATGCATTGACATCAGTTGAGTTCAGTCAGTGTAATTCAGGGCACTTCAATTTGGTTGAGTATAGATGAGTTTAGTGCAGTTCAGTGGAGTTGAGTTTGTTCATGTATGAGTTCCTGAAGTAGAGGAGGCAGTTGAAGCCAGAGAATAAGAAGGGACCAAAAGATTAGAACAGACTGCCAGAGTTAGTTTGAGGCCAAGCAGAGCAATTCAGTCAGAAGACAAGAGAAACAAGTTTGAATCAGTCAGCTTGGAGAGGAGTTTGGTCCAGAACAGCTGAGTTGAACCAGCCAGCCAGAGGACAGAAAGAACTAGAAAGGGTGGCATTATTCAGTAGCAAGCCACTGAAATGACAGTTACATCTGGTGAATAAAAGTTACTTTTACACTGGAGGAAATGTGTCACTGTGGTGGTAGGCTTTGAGGTCTCCTATGCTCAAGCTACAATCAGTGTGGCACACAGTCTCCTGATGCCTGAGGATCAAGATGTAGAATCCTCAGATCCTGCTTTAGCACCACGTCTGTCTGTGTGCTGCCATGTCTCACCATTGCAATAGTGGATTAAACCTCTGAAAATGTAAGCCAGCCCCAATTAAATATTTTCCCTTATAAGAGTTGCCATGGTCATGGTGTCTCTTCACAGCAATAAAACCCTAACCAAGACAGAAGTTAGCACCAAGAATGAAGGGATATTGCTGTGAAAGACCTGATTATGTTTCTGGAAAGATTAAACAAGTACTTTGGAACTTTTGGCTAAAAAAAGCATTGAGTGTTGAGAATTCAGTGGGATAGTCTGTGGGGGATTTGGAGGATAAGAATGTTGAAAACAATGCAGATGTTGGAGGCTTGGCTGTTGAAATTTCAGGAAGAAGTTTGAAGACTCTATTAGGGAAGTTTGTTATTTTGATTTAGATTCTGAGGTTCTGGTTTGCTGGGGCTGAAGAATCAGCAGTGAGTTACAAGATACCAGGACTACTAAAATGAAACTTTTACATTACTGGACAATTGATGCTGGTTATCTAGAGCTAAGAAATTAGAAGTGATTAAGAAGAGATCAGAATCATTAAGGTGAATTCTTCTGAGAAGTGTTCCCTGAGAGCACAGAGAAGCTGTGTTCCAGAGGCAGCCAAGGTCATACTTTGTGTTGGCAGTAGACTTGGTAATGCGTAAGAATCATCCAGATGGTACTGGTTTTGAAAGCATGAAGGGGTCATGGAGAGAGGCTGAGACTTGGCACTGAAAGAAGTGAGGTGAGGCCATTGCTAAAGATGCACCCTTTGTGGCAGCTGAAGGCCCAGGACTAAAGGAATCATGCAAAGAAGTTGAGCTTGGCACTATGAAGAGAGCTTATGATAGGTAGTTGGTCAATGTGCACCCTGTATAGCAAAGGATCCCAACAGTTTTGGAGATGTCAGTACCATGAGATGATCACCAAGAACAGCAACAATAGTAGAGTGGAGCTAGCTGAAGCTAGAAGACAAGCTGTGTGTGTGCTATAGAGGGCAGAGCTGGAGAAGTGACCCAAGCCCTTTGAGCATCCCAGAAGATCATGTGTGGATCTCAGACACTGGACATTGAGTGATTTGCATTGTTAGAGGTTAGTTTTACTTAGTTCAGATTGTGACTCTTCCCTGGTTCTTTCCTCTTGAAAAAAAAAAAAGGTATTTAATTTCATTTTAATTTTTACAGGAGTCCACAGCTGAGAGACTGAATTTTGAAAAGGAATTTTGGATATTTGGAGAAACTGGACATTTAAAAATGATGAACAATGTAGGGGCTGGTGGGCCCGCTCCAGCTGCTGGAGCTGCACCTGCTGGTGGTCCTGCTCCATCCGCTGCTGCTGCCCCAGCTGAGGAGAAGAAAGTAGAAGCAAAGAAGGAAGAGTCCGAGGAGTCCGAAGATGACATGGGCTTTGGTCTTTTTGACTAAACTGCTTTTGTTAACTTGTCCAATAAAGAGCTGAACCTGTAAAAAAAAAAAAATGATGAACATTTTAATGTGTTTTAATTTGTAAAGACCATGAGACTTTTACTTCTATTTATGTTTTCAATGTGAGATCCTGGGGAAGGGTTGAGGCTTAATAGTGTTGTATTTGTGTGTCAAGTTGACAAGGGGGTCAGTTGTACTGGCTGGTTTTATGTATCAACTTGACAGGTGTTAAAGTCATAAGAGAGAAAGGGGCCTCAGTTGAGAAAATACCTCCATAAATTCCAGCTGTAATGTACTTTCTCAATTAGTGATCACTGGGGAAGGGCCCAGCTCATGGTGGTGGTGCCATCCCAGAGATGAATGTCCTGGGTTCTATAAAAAAGTAGGCTGGGCAAGCCAGGCGAAGCAAGCCAGTAAGCAGCATCCCTCCATGGTTCTCTGTATCAGGTCCTGACTCTAGGTTCCAGTCCTGCTTGAATTCCTGTCCCAGTTTCTGCCAATGACAAACTATGATCTGGAAGTGTAAGCCAAATAGACCCTTCCCTCCTCAACTCTCTTTTTGGTCATGGTGCTTGCCACAACAATAGAAACCCTAAGTAAGAGAAGGCCTTTTGCAGATCTGAGTCTGAGCAGCAGATCTTTGAGCAGCAGTAGAAACCCTAAGTAAGAGAAGGCCTTTTGCAGATCTGAGTCTGAGCAGCAGATCTTTGGGGAATTAGTGAGAAGCCCAGTTGCCATTATCACCATTATTTCCTGGTCCATCAAGACAAGGAAGTGACTGTGTCAAACAGAGCTGTGTACTTTAGCTGTCTAGGAAATGAATGCTCTGGGGCTGGGGGCAGATTAGACATATAGAACACAGGCCTGATTGTGTGTTCTCATCCTATGGATTACTATGGGCCTCAGAGTCCCTGTAATCAGGAATAGATCCTTCTCAGAAGACTGTCTTTTGTCTCTTTTTACACAGAACACTGAATAAGTGAAGTCCTTGTGTTTTAATATGTGTTTGTCTTAGACAAATGTCAAAGTATACATTTTAAATTTCTACTATGATTATCAACAAAAGTAATACTACTAAAGGTCTTTCTAATTGAATACTATGTCCTGTCCAATACTGAGGAAACAGGAAAGTCAGCTGTACAGGATTGAAAGTTGAAGGAGATTTTCTTACCTGGAGAGATCTTGGAAATGATGCTATGATACTGGAAGATATGGACTTCTCTTTTCCTGTAGCTAGAAGTGTTGAATGAGCCACTGATACTCATTTTGGCCAGCAGTCCAAATAGAGAAGTCACTTGCATATTAGAGGTGCGGTGAGTCCTGTTGCCATTCTGAGAAATATTACAGTTAGGTTTCTAGGGTCTCAGACTAATAACATTGGTGCATTTATCAGCTTGGCTCAAACCTTAGGACTTAAGAGGTAAAAGCTATCACATACTTCTGAACCTTTTTTATTAGTCAAGGGCAGGGGCAATGGGATTAAACTAGAGCAGATGCTGAGAATTGAAACACCCTTTGCTTGCTATGGTATGCAACAGAATTTATTAAGATAGACTGGTAGAATTCACCATGTCAGAGTTATTATGGTCCAGAGAAGCTAGGTGTTGAAAGGAGAGCATTTCATCCAAGGTCACCTTTAAGCAGAAATTATAAACCTTTAAGAAGAAGTCACTTTTCTTCCCAGTGGGAGGCTGGTAGCGATTGCTAAGGTGACTCTCGTTTATAAGAAAGTGCTGTGAAAGTTCCCGACAGCCATTGTTCCTGGTAATCAGCTCCTTTTCCACTGTTCTGAAATTACTTTCAAGGTAGAGCACAAACACATTTATGGTATTTTTTATGGCTTGCTCCCCATATATAGTGCCTCTCCAGCCCACATTTTACTCAGTATAGGTTAGATTACAAACAGGGCTTAACTTATTACCCATATTAGTCAAGGATACAAAGTCAGAGAATAGATTGAAGTGGGTGTTTTCTTAGGGAAACAAGAAGATATGTCAGACCCCATCTTCTGGATTTTATCTCTTACGTCTGTCACTTTGCAGTTGACAAGATTCAACTCTACATCTTTCTTTCTTTCTTTCTTTCTTTCTTTCTTTCTTTCTTTCTTTCTTTCTTTCCTCTCTCCTCCTCCTCCTTCCTCCTCCTCCTCCTCCTTCTCCTCCTCCTCCTCCTCCTCCTCCTCCTCCTCCTCCTCCTCCTCCTCTTCTTCTTCTTCTTCTTCTTCTTCTTCTTCTTCTTCTTCTTCTTCTTCTTCTTCTTCTTCTTCTTCTTCTTTTTTGAAAACTGTGATCTAATTCTGGCACCCAACCAAGGTCCTGATACATAGCAGGGAAACTGAACATGTGTTTATTAATGATTTGCTTAAAATGTTATTGTTTGATTACCTTACACCATGCTTTATACATAATCAGTGTTCCATGTTCCTGTGGGCAAATTAATAATCATACCTGAAGTCATTATCATCTATGGAACAAACATCTATGAACAAGGGAGCATCAAAGAGAATAAAGTGGACATTTGACTGCTGAAACCAAAGTTTATTCAAAACACTCAGAGAAAATGATTAATTTTCTCCAAGGAAAAATGTCAAATTTCATGGAAAAAGTTGTGTTTCCGTGAAGATCTACCATTTGAGAAGTGTTGTGTATGGCTAGAAATATTATCTTTCACCACACTGAGATATCAGGATTAACAGAATTTTTTTTTTTTTTTTTTTTTTTGGTTTTTCGAGACAGGGTTTCTCTGTATAGCCCTGGCTGTCCTGGAACTCACTCTGTAGACCAGGCTGGTCTTGAACTCAGAAATCCGCCTGCCTCTGCCTCCCGAGTGCTGGGATTAAAGGCGTGCGCCACCACGCCCGGCCAGAAAATCTTAATACTAGTAATCATTAATCTAAATTCCCTAAGCATCTTGAAGAGCCGAAAACATTTTGTAGTTTCCTAAAGCCCTGTAATCTTGAGCATACAGTTTGGTACCTCTGTCCTGGATGCTTAAAATGGTGGCCCCTTTTTTCATATACTAATGTTGATTTTTAAAAGAAAGGAGGTATCTATAGAGAAAGACAAGAGCGAAATCTCAAATAATAGTAACGTTTAACAGTAGGGCAAAAAATACACATGGCATGAAACAAGTCAATCCAGAAAGGTTTTATATATGTGGAAGGTCATTATGGTATTTGTGTGTATGTACTTGCACACACCCAAATGTGTGTTTGTGTGTAGGCCAGAGTTATGGTCAGGTGTTTTTTTGAGTCATTCTCTATCTCCATAATTTTGGATACAGCATCTCTCGTTGAGTTTGAGACTCACCAACTTGGGCTGGACTGGCCAGTGAGCTCCAGGGATATCTCTGCCTCCTCAGTGCTTGAGTTACAAGTGCACAATGTTTTGACAAGCTTTAACATGGGTGTTGGGAATCTAACCTAGACCCTTGTTATTGCACAGAAACCACATTACCTACTATTGAACCATCTCCTGCACACCTTGTGATCCTAATAGTGAGGTTTGGTTTGGAATTCTCTAAAAGGAAAGTAGCGATGGAATGTTAGTTGTACAGGATTTGTATTGATTAATACAAATTAAAATTGTGTACTGTGTCAGTGCTTTCTCATTGGATGTTATGTGAATTAAAGATGGGTTCTCAAAATGCAAATGAGAGACATTAGCAAGTATGTTAGCACACATAACTTTGAGAACAATATAATGGACAAAGGACATATTGCCTTTAGGATGTTGTATTGGTTTGAATGAGAATGGCTCCCATAGGCTCCTATGTTTGAATTCTTGTTCCCCAGTTGGTGGAATTTGAGGAAGATTAAAAGGTATGGCTTTGTTGGAGAAGATGTGATACTGGGTGTATGTGTGGGGTGGGCTTTAAGGTATCAAAAGATCCATGCCATTCAAGTGTGTTTTCTCTGTTTTCTGCTTGTAGTTTGAGATGATGTGAACCCTTAGCTGTTCCTGCTGCAACACTTTTACTCCACCGTCATGAATTTTAAACATGTGGATCTGGAATCTTAATTAAATATTTTCTTTTATAAGTTGCCTTGGTTATGGTATCTTATCACAGCAATAGGAAAGTAACTAAAAGAGAAGTTGGTACCAGGAAGTGAGATATTGCTATGACAAACATAATCATGTTTGGGATGGTTAAAGCTATATACAGAGCTTCCCTAGTAATGAACCACCCTAGTAGGAACTTGAAAGACAGTAGTGCTGAGAGCTATGCAGACTTGAAGGCCCAGATCAAGAATTTTCGAAGGAGTACAATATTAAAGCTAGACTTGAGACCGTTCTTGAGATATGTTGTCAAAGTATGTGACTTCTCTCTTCTCATCCGAAGAACTTGCCTGAGGCTAAATTGAAGAACTTTTGGACTAATTTATTTGGAGAAGAAGGTTTCAAGGCAGCCTAATATTGACTCTGTCCCAAGATCATTAGTAATCATTCATTACAAGTAAAAGAAAAAAAGCAAGTGAGACAAAAAGAAAAACAATATACTAGTTAAAGAGAACAAGGAAACTTGAAAATTCAGCATCTGAGCAGAGTTGTGCTGAAAGGATAAGGAAATCAGGTGAAGCTTGATCTGCATTAGATAAAGGGAGGGGTACCCTCCGGTCAAGACTCCAGCCAATTCAGCTTCATGGAAGGAAAAGGTCAAAGGAATTTTTTGCTCCTAAAATGCAACAAGTCAAAAGTGGCCCAAATGTAATTCAAGTGTGCTAGCTAAACTTGGCAGTGTTGTTTTTGTGGTTGGTACTGGCTTTACACAAGTAAAAAGGGCATAGAATCATCCTCTGTAGTTATGGAGAGACATAGAAGTCAGGCATTTGGCAGCACAGTCCCTGAGTGGAGGCCCTGAGATGCCGTCGTGTGAAGCTGTGGAAGCGAAGCCCGGAGTGTTGTTGTTTTTAGCAAAATCTCACAAGTTCGATTTTGCCAATAAAGACTCAGGAGTCAGATGCCGGGTGAGAGCCTGCTGGTTCAGAGAGGTAGAGAAAGCACACAGCTGACATTCCACTTCAGCTGACATCCCACAAGGTAGTTCACTTTCTTCATAACATCTCAAAAACCCCCTCAAACGAACCAAAGGGGATAGGGTCTCCACAAGAAGCTCAACAGAGTCAACTAACGTTTGGTTGGTGGTTCATTCTCAGCATCCAGGTTAGTTGACTCCATTGAAGCTTAGGTAATATGGACTCTGGGAGCTGCACTAAGTGCATTTTGAGTTAAAACATGACCGACCATGGTCCCATGGGTGCCAGGGAGTGGGCTGTGGTCACATGACCGACCATGGTCCCATGGGTGCCAGGGAGTGGGATGTGGTCACATGACCGACCATGGTCCCATGGGTGCCAGGGAGTGGGATGTGGTCACATGACCGACCATGGTCCCATGGGTGCCAGGGAGTGGGATGTGGTCACATGACC
>LR749492.1:3997512-4085403 GCA_902729485.2 Mus minutoides
TTTGAGAGAGACTGGCTCCCATTTTCTTATAGGTTTGAATACTTGGTCCCAAGGTGGTATAATTATTTGTGAAGGATTAGGAGGTGTGGCGCTGTTGAAGGAGGAGCATCACTGGCGACTCAGCTTTCAGGTTTTAAAAGAAACATGCCTTTCTCAGTGTGCGCTCTCTCTAATCTCTACTTGCAGTTTTAGATATAAGTTCTCAGCTGTTCCTGCTACCATGCTGTAGTAGTTTGAATATGTTTGGCCCAGAGAGTGGCACTATTTGGAGGTGTGCCCTTGGAGCAGGTGTCTCACTGTGGGCATGGGCTTTGAGACCCTCTTCTTAGCTGCCTGGAAGCTAGCCTTCTCCTGATTGACTTTAGAAGAAGAGGTAAAACTTTCAGCTCTTCCTGTACCATGCTTGCCTGGATGCTGCCATGCTTCCTGCCTTGATGATAATCAACTGAACCTCTGAATCTGTAAGCCAGCCCCAATTAAATGTTGTCTAAGAGTTACCTTGGTCATGGTGTCTGTTTAGAGCAGTAAAACACTGACTAAGACACATGCCTTCACTTTGCCATTATAAACTCTAACCCCATGGAACTGTAAACCCAATTAAATGCTCTTTTATAAGTTTATGGTGTTTTATCACAGCAACAGAAAGGTAACTAATACACATGGAGCAATGTTGAGTTCTTAAAGACGATTGTACAATCATGACCATATTTTAACTATGAAAACATGAACCCTATTATTAAGAAAATTAAGTTGGAACTTAGCAAAGGTGACTTTCCAGCTAACAGATATCCTTTAAGATCATAACAAGAAGGCAAAAGAGGATGTATCTGTTTGGCACCATACATACTGTCTTAGATTACGAAGAATGCTCTATTCCTACACGATACACATATCTGTTCCCATCTGATATTCACTTGTAGTATGGAGGTGTTGTTTTAAATGTATTTCTTATTTTATGTGTATGAATGTTGAACCTACATGCATGTATGCGTGCTCCATGCTTCCATGATGCCCACAGAAGGCATCAGATGCCCTGAAACCAAAGTTATAGACAGTTGTGAAATTTAATGTGAGTGCTGGGTATTGAACTTGGTTCTATGAAAGAGCAAAAGTGCTTTTAACCACTGAACTGTCTCTCAAGTCCCAGAAGCAGAATTTGAGTGTGTTCTGATGTGGGCCTGCTTTTGTCTGGTTCACATTCACTGTTTGGCCCCAAGGGCTTCTCTCAGAAGAGGGAGGCTAAGGGGAAGACAGACAGTGTTCACAGAAGCTGCACATTGCTGAGGGACAGAGAAAGCTCAGTGGATTCTGTAAACTGGCTGAAGGGGATTTTAGAAGAGGTAACTGGAACCAACTCCTTCAGACCCCTCTTCAGTCAGCGCTATAGAGCTTCAGGGTCACAAGTCTACCTAAAGTCATCATTTTTAGAAAGGACAGGCTGAGTTCTTATAGAAATGATATATTTATGAAGCTTCTTTTTAATTCTTTCAGATCAAAATTGACCCTTTAATTAGAGATGACACAACCCTCTAAGGTTTCCATGTTGTTCTTGACAGAGCAGATTCAAAGCTCGTTCTTTGAGTACAACTTCCAGGACCTTAAGTTGGGATCTCTCAGATGTGTTTCAGTATTAGAGTCTTATTCATGTAGTTCCAAATGAGACTGAATGTGGCGTTCAGCACATGGTAGGACCCTAATAAATATTTGGTACATGAAATCACTCATGATTTCCTTCCAGTTTCCATAGCAGCAGCAGCACCTCGTGTTTCTTCATCCACACTGTTTTTGAAGGACCATTCAGAACCTTGGAGACTTTGACTTGGGTGAGGTGAATGTCGTGCTCTAATATTTCCTTCCATCACAGGGGAATGCAGTCAAGACTATTTATTCTCTGTTCTGGATCTTTCTCTTCATATTAGATTTCCTTCAGATAGGATTCAAGCACCTGTCCTCCTTCTTTTCCTAGAGGTGACACTGGCTGGATTTTTTTTTTTCTGAAGCTACAGACGTCTCAAATTCCTCCTTAAGTCACCTTAGCCCAATTTAAAGTTTCTTGTCCTCACAGCTTTTATAGATCAGCAGCATACACCTTGCCTAGCCATCAAATCTAATAAGAGTAGACAGCCTTGTCTCTCTGATGGCTCCTGTGTAATCATTCTGTATCCGGGTGTCATCCAACATGGAACCTTTTGTCAGGTTAGGAAAGTGAAATTCATGAGCTTAAAACTAGAGGAGATGCTCTGGAGACTCACAGCCGTGTCAGAGTTATACTTTCTTCCCTAATCTCCTGCGGAGGAGGCATCTTGTTTGCTGTGGCCACACAGTATGTACAGGTGTCTCCTTTGGAGATGCCGTCTGTGGTCACTGGTCCACCTGACACTGATGAGGAATGTTCCCTGGGCTGGACGTTGCCCTTTGGCTGAACTCTCTGAGCACTGCACTGGCTGCCAGCCCTGTAGACTGTGACTGTCACGTCAGCACTTTCTGTGTTGTTGCTCTAGCCTCCTGCTTGGACACCACAGTGAAGTCTTGATAAGTGAGAAAATCAAGGAAGAAAAAGCAAAAGGAAAAAAAAAAACCACAGGATGGGAAGCACTGCAACACTTATTTGGAGACAAGGACTTTTCTTTCTTTTTTTGTTTTTATTTATTATATGTAAGTACACTTGTAGCTGTCTTCAGACACTCCAGAAGAGGGTGTCAGATCTCATTACAAATGTTTGTGAGTCACCATCTGGTTGCTGGGATTTGAACTCAGGACCTTTGGAAGAGCAGTCAGTGCTCTTAACCACTGAATCATCTCTCCAGCCCCAACAAAGACTTTCAAATGAAAAAAAAAAAATTCCCCCCAAAGCAGAACATGAAACCATACCAGAGTATCATTTCTTGCTAGGGTAGAGCAACTCTGAATTAAACTTAAGACTAAATAATAATGCTCAAATTCCATTCATATGTCCTCTAGGAGGACAAGCTAGCAGTTTAAGATTGTGAATGATTTGAATGAATAACCTACAGTACGTTTACAAAAGTATTTGACTAATCAAGAAGATAATGATGATACAATTACTTACAATGTTGTAAGTGACGCAGTTCACATATCTCTCTTCTTCCAGTGCATTCTCAAATACATTTCCCCTTCAAATATGCTTATAAAGTGAGAATTACTACCCCAGTTTCTACAAATGACAAAATCAGAAGCTCTGAGAAGTGCCTTTCTTGAGCTTGTGTAGCTAAAGAGTGCCTGGACACATGGTCTAGCTGCAGACTGATTATGTGTCCGTTGATGTTCTATCAGGGAAGCAAAGCGACTACAAGTGATTTTGAGTATAAAATTAATTATAGGAATTATATTTTTTCCCACTGGTAAGAACTAATAAAACTGGAAGAAGCTGGTTCCTTCTGCATGACAAGCAGAGGCTTGAAGCTGCTGTTGCTTTGACAGAGGGAACAGTTTATAAGGACCATGAGGTGTAACATAAAATTTTGGGTTTCAGCAAGTGCCTGGAATCAGCTAGCAAGCTGTGCGCTGTTCTTACTTTCTCTTTATTTTTCTTCTGGTCTCTGTGTTTTCCGTCTTTCTCTCTTCTTTCTCTCTGTCTGCATAGATTGCATCTTCTCTTTCTGGCGATTTAAAAAAAATTTTAAAAAATTGTTTTGGCTTTTGTGTACATGGTAGAAGATGGACACTTAGGTAGTTATCAAATATGCGTGGCTCTTACTAGTGAGTGACTGGATTAGAATTGCAGGTTCTAGGAATACATGAGCTCATCGACCTAGTTTGATTAAGTGTTCAATAAATTGTAACTGGAGAGGAGGAGGAGAGGAGCAGGAAGACAGAGGGTCATGGCTGAGCAGACACCTCTAAGAGCACACGTAACTGCAATTGTGACACTAGGGTGTGACACTAGGAAGAGGGAGAACTGGTGGCCACTCTCACATCTTTGGGTCTGCTTTTGCAGAAGGATGTGGAGAAGTGGTTGGGTGTTAGATATTTCTGAAGTTTATTATAAAGCTTTGCTTTTTTTTTCTTTCTTTCTTATTTTGGTAGTGGGTCTTTCTGAAGATGACCCGGCAAGGGGTGTGTCGAGGTTTTGTTTTTTAAAGGAATGAATTCATTTCCAGATGGTTGTGAAACAACCACAGAAAGGTTATAATGTTTCAGACTTTTCCTGGTTTGCAGACAATTGTAAAATTGTTACAGAAACACATCTCAATTTCCATGTGTCCAGTTTATTAGTAAGAGGACTGCAGATCATAGAGACTGAGGGATTACTAAACCTCTCCTTTTTACTTAATCATATTTTTAAAGTATAATCCCTCATAAAAAAATGTATAGATCCATATGGAATGGGTTTAGCAAGGAAACGGAGAGATCAGAACTCTATTTGACAGATTGAGTTAATCTCCAGGTCTTTTAGGTGAATTAAGACTAAGCTAAATTATTTTCACCATATCTTAAAATGACTAACTCTCTCACCCCAAAAGAGCATATATTTAGAAAATGCACTTAAGCTGACAGTCTCTTGGATCTGATTCTGTGGATGCCGCTGATTCGAACATAAGGGGCCTGTACTTACCACCTGTGCTGAAATTCTTGCAAACACTGGGGATTTGAGACCAAATGTCAGCCCCAAGTTTGATATTTATTGGCTTAGGTTACTCTTTCTCATAACCTTCTACCAGCCTTAAAACACTCTGAGATTATTATGTTTGTCTGAGTGTCACTAAAAATGTCATTATATTGTGACAGAGAGCAGGATTTGAGCAATTGTGGTGGCTTGTCCTGGTTCTAGGATATTACATGTTTCTTTGTCTTATTGGGACTTTCTGGACCACTGAATCTCCTCTTTAAAACCTTATAGCATTCATTTTTGTTGTTTTCATCTTTATCCATTCATTGTCTTGTGTGGATTTAAAGTCACTTACAAAAAGAATAAAAGTTTTCTTAGCTGACAGCACATTTAACTTTTAATATGGCAATACTTTTGTGATGTCTTTATTTTACTGCATTTATTAGTATTTACGTATAGTTAAATTCTCTTCTCACATTTCCCAATAGCCCAAGCTTTAATAGTAGAAGCAGAACAGTGTGAAATAAATAATATAGTGGGTGTTGAAGGATTTTACATGGGTTGCTCAAGGCAAAACCCTTCTTAGCATAATACATTGAAGAAATGTATATCGTAGCTTATTCCATAGACTTGAAATTACTACTATAAGCAGGCTTGGAAGTAACGATTTCAGGTGGTAAAGGGATGAGGAATGAAATTAATAGCATTGAGGACTGAAACAGAACACATTGGTTCCATACTTATTGACCCACTGTTGTCAGATGTAAGAAACAGAATAGTTATATATGACCAAAGGAGCATGTATAGATGTATTTTAATTGCTTTTTGTTCCCTTTTCATACTTGTTGATCAGGACTGATAGCAAGTACTAAGTAAGTTGTCCAAGGCCATTTAGCTGTGAGCCACTAAAGGAACTAAGAGAAGGAATGAGTTAGGTGTTGCATCTAATATTGCAGCCCTGTGGACAGCTGCTTGTCTGAACTTGTTCCATACAGAAATTCAATAAATCTCTTCACAGGCTGAAATACGAAGCTTCAGTTTTCGCATCCCCAATGTTGAAATAAAAAAAAGCCTACCCATGGGATGGAATGAACACATGGTTTACTTGAAGGTATTTGAAACAGTTTAATGAGAAGGCAAATCAAAGTTTGTATGGATTTAGAACTCTGGTTCTAGACTAGAGTTCACTTGTTTATTGTTTCAAACGGGCTTAAGACAAATGTAGAAAGTGTGTCTACATGTGTTACTCAGTACGTGACACCCCAAGGCGACTCTTAAGCATGTCTTGGAAGCAATGGAGAAGGACACTGTTGGTGCAGCTGCACTGACTCTGGGAAGCACTGTGGGTGGGACGAGCAGACCGTGTGCAGGCCCATGGCCATCGCCTGCTGCAGGAGTTGAGATGCTGCTGCCCTTTGAGTTTCAGTCCTGTGCAGTTCTGCTCCAGCATCTGTTTTCCACTTGAACTTCTTTTGAAAGCAAGCCACACATCATCCCAGTGAAGCTGTGAGTTCGCTGGTCGGTTAGCAGTACTGCCGCTGTATCTCATTGCCAGCATATGGTCTGTGTGAGTAACCCTTCTATTATTTGCACAGCTGTTGGGTAATATTACGTTAAAACATTACATGCACGATTATGTTCAATTATATCAAATGAATCTATTTTACCTAATGCTTATTCTCTAGGGCTCGTGCATCTTTAGTTACAGGAAGTTTAGGACAGGGTGGCAGATGGTCGAAAACAATGTTTGTCAGCTAATACATTTAAATGTCATGACATGCTGCGTCTTTTTAGAATATATCTCTATATATTTTAGTCAAACTGCCTGAGCTCACTCTTGAAGTTGAAGAACTATATCAAATTCCATGTGCTTAATTCCTTCTTTGTTTCGATGGCATGGCTTTGGGCCTATGGAGCAAGCAGCATAAAGCCTTACCATGTTCTCCTTCGTTTGTACTCTGGTCTGTTGTTCTTTACCCAAGGACACACAACTTTCCCTACACCATGTCCTTGACGCTTTACTGTCACATTTTTCACCCAGTTTTCCTGGCTCAGAGGGCCTGTCTGAGGACTGACCCCTGATACTCTGCACCTCAGTGGTTCAAGAAACGCTTGCAGTGCACACCATAGCATGCCACTTATATCTTGTCCTTTGTAAAATATTCTTGGTTTAGGCTTTCATTCGGGGACACAGATATTTACATTCAAAATGTGCACAGTGGGACAGAGGTGTGGCTCTCTCCTCCAGCCCTTTCCTCCTTCTGTCTTGATTTCTTACTTGCAGGGAACTTGATCTTCTTTGCCTTTAATGTCATCTCTTCTAAAACAGTCTCATCTATGAGACTTGTGTGTCACTGAAAGTAAGTGCTCTCCTTTTGACATGCATCTGAAGTCTCTCGTGGGAGCATCATTTGAAATCACCGTTCCCTCTGCCTTCAGATTTGTAAAAGTGTGTCCATCTCTCAATAGAGAACTTTTCAAGCTCGTGTTGTCACTGAAGTGCAGCAGAGAAGCCTGGAAATGCTCAGACTTGACAGAAGATGCCGGAGCACTCAGCTCTAACAGCCAGTCTGCTTCCCTTGAAGGTCTGTCTTTAGTCTCTCCCCATCTCTAAGGTCTTTCATGCTGCAGCTTCAGGGGTGGAACCACTTTAACCAAAGTTAATTCTATCCTAACTTTCTCTCTTTTAAAATATATCATATTCTTCAATACTGTATAAGAAAGTTCTACTGGTGGGGTGAGGACAATGGAGGGAATGAGAGCCTGAATATTAGGAGCAAACAAATTTGAGTTATTCTTTCATGTTAATCATCTACTTTTTTCCAAGTTCCCTCTTCGCTTCCTAAAGTTTAAAAAATATATACATATATATTTTCTCAAAAAGTAATATATAATATTAACGATGTGTACACTATGTACTATATACTGTGCATTTGACATGTAATATGTGATATACTGTATATGGTATACAGTATGTAGTATGTAATTCTCAAAGAATATATAATATTAACTCTTTTGAGGATCTTGCACAAGTTTTCCCACTTTCTGAACCTCAGTTTTTTTTCACTTGTAAAACCAATGTCCAATTTTATCCAGAAAAAATGTGGAAATTGAATGAGACAGTTATTCAAAAGAGCATAGGGAATGGTAGCTAGCATGATAAAAATGAAGTTAATTAGGAGTAAGGTTTCATTTATTAAAGAGTATATTACGTTAATCACTGTAGCTAGCCTTTCCTGAGCAAGTACCTGTCCCCTGCTCCTCATATTTAAGTTCTATAGAATTTACATTCTAACATTTATGTAATTATCTGCATACTCTGTGATAGGAAACTAGGCCTTCTTTAAGTGGCAGAAGAGGAACACATGGCACAAATTCGAATGTGGCTCTGCCCTTTCCTCGTGAGTGTCTCTGCATTAATGTGTTTATCTTTTATTGTCCCCGAGTTTCCTTGTCTGCTGGTGGAGTAACACACTCTATCTAATGATACGCTGAAGGGGAAATGGCCCAGTACAATGCATGTTCCTTTTTTTTTTTTTTTTTTCGAGACAGGGTTTCTCTGTATAGCCCTGGCTGTCCTGGAACTCACTCTGTAGACCAGGCTGGCCTCGAACTCAGAAATCCGCCTGCCTCTGCCTCCCAAGTGCTGGGATTAAAGGCGTGCGCCACCACGCCCAGCTGCATGTTCCTTCTTATCCTTCTGGCCTCTTACCCTTTGGTAGCAGCAGTCTAGAGGTCTGAAAGTTTGCTGCTGTTGTTCATGTTAAGGAGTCATCTCCAAATAGAATCAGCCTGACCACTGCCTGTCTGCCCACTGCCTGTCTGCCCACTGCCTGTCTGCCCACTGCCTGTCTGCCCACTGCCTGTCTGACCACTGCCTGTCTGACTGGTTGTCCTGAGACTTAAGCCACATCAGCAAACACTGTCTATTGTTAGGTGTCTATCAGCTAAGGCTATGATGGGAGAATGCTGTGGAGGCATATATGTTGGCAGAATCTCAGTTGAGGCGTCCATGATATTCTTAGTCAGCTCTTGAAGGTTGCCAAGTTTCAAGGACTTCTTATCATCCTTAGAGCTGTCAGTGGGAAGTATCTTTGTAGGAGACTGACAGTTGCCCTGGCTGTGTGTGAACTTACATTAATTAAACAGAAGCCTAACTTTTTAAATTATCAATTTTTCCTAAAGAAAGACAACACTTACATTTTTCTTGGCTGAGGCTTGGGAGGGATTCTAACCGGGCTAATAATTCTTCCTTAAACCTTTCTTGCTTCATGGTTTAGAAAATTTCTGGTTTCCTCTATTTCCTTTGTGAAAAGCTCAGCTTTTTCTAGGTAGGAGGACCATGGCGTAGTGCCCAAACAGAGAGGCACTGGGTTGTGAAGAAGCTAGAGAAGCCAGAAAAAAGTGTCTCCACATGATGATATCGGCATAAAGTCCTCGGGGCAATTGGAAAGCTTTTTCTAGACCAAACCAAGGAGAGAAATATACTCATGCCAAGTGGATGGGAAACAGGCTGAATTCAAAGCCAGGGTAGAAATAGAAGACTCAGAAGAGACTTCCCACAAGTGCCAGAGCTGTCTGGCCTGTGAGAAAAGGCTGGGTGCTCCCTTCCTCACGCTGCTGATGGCAGACAAGGGTGATGCTGGCTAGAGTCTGTTTGGAAAGGATCCATGAAGCATAACGTTTAAGCAGCACCAGCACACATCAGTGAGGGGAGGAAGGAAGCAGAGACACTATTGAATCTGGCTGCGGTGCATACAAGCCTTGTTTTTAATGCTTGATCACACTTCTAACAAATTGTTTCTCACACCGGTTACACAGAGATGTTCACTGTTCCTGTGCTTATGCGTCACAGTGGCCAGGGGCTAGAAAATTGGGTTTGAAAAGAGATGGGATGGCACATTTTAAGAATGATGAGAGATTTTCATTTCGATGGAAAGATTTCTCCCCTGGGAACTGTTCTTAAGGGAATGATGGGCCACAGGGATGACGCTTTATGTGCCGTGGTGTTTGTTGCTTGTTGTAGAGATGACCTGAAAAGTGCCTGAAAGTCCCATATCAGGAAAGCTTGAACTAAGTTAAGTTCATCAAATCAACAGACTGCTCAGTATCCATCCTGAATGATAACTTAAAACTTTATACTAATAGTGGTGGTACATCAAACATTTGTAAAATAGTATATGTTATATAATAAAGTATTTGTAACATAAAATGAAATAAAATTTACAAATAGGAATGAAAGCTGCACACACACACACACACACACACACACACACACACACACACAAGATTTAAAAAGTAAATTAAGAAGCTTTGCTATGGGGGATGTAGACCGTTTTATCTTTTACCTTCTCTTTTGGTTTCTCGAGACAGGCTTTCTCTGTATAGCCCGGGCTGTACAGGAACTTGTTCTGTAGATCAGGCTGGCCTCGAACTCAAGATCTGCCTGCCTCTGCTTCTCAAGTGCAGGAGTAAAGGCGTGTGCCCAGCCTGTCTCTTCTACCTTTGTAGTGTTCTTTGATATAATACCTGAGCAAGTGGAGAGATTTAGGGGTAACGCTGAAGAGGCTGTGGTGATTGGAGATGTGAATAAAGCTTTCAGTGATTTTTATTCCCCATTCAAGCCCACATAAATGAGGTTTTGTTTACTGAGTTCAGTAGCTCTCTGCTCTTTTGAAAAAGGCTGAGTTACTGGAGGAAGCACAGACATTTAAAAAAAACCTTTTAAGGAAGTCAAGGAAATATTTGTGTTTAAATATTTCCATCAAAACAATAGAAAGTCTATCTAGGTCATCAGGAAAAGTTATTGTTGTCCTTGGAGATGCCAAGTGTGCTCAACAGGTCCTCTGGGTGTCAGTTTTACCTCAGAATAGTGTCATGGATTGAATTGGAATGTTTGTCCTTGAATGTCCTCAAAATGCACTGAATCTGCAAATGTCACTGGTTTGAAATATGCAGAAATTCTATTGGTAATTTTGCATAGACAAGGCTTAAAGACTCTATTTAGGAGGGATGAGGCAGAGAGTGCTACCAGAAGCAGACATAAGTGGGAGAGGAGGTGAAAGAAACTGTATCATGGGAGAAATTAGCCCAGGTCACCTCCAGACAAGCAGAGACAGAGTGGCTATCTCATTATTACAAAGTCAAAAGGCTCAGCCTTGGCTCCCTTGCATTTCCCCAAGGCACAAAATATACTTTAAGAAGCTGACATTGAGCCCACAGTTCCCGGAACCCTGGGTCTGATATCTTGGTGGTGCATCTCAAGGGATTCCCAGGGTCCCTCAAGGGATTCCCAGGGTCCCTTGTGTTGGAGGTGTCCAGCTCCACACTGTGTTTAATACTAATGGGAACTCCTTTAGCTAGGTGGGTTCCCAGGCTTGCACAGGCTTCTCAGTGCTCATCAAGAGAACAGCTAAGAGTAGAAACTAGAGATCTTTTAGCTTAACAGCTTCACTTTTGAAAAGAACTCCTCCTCTCTTCTCCCCATGCCTGTTCTCTTCTCTTTTTTCCTCCTTCCTTCAGACAACAAGGCCTCTCTGGTGGGGACAAGAGAGACAAAAACCAAAACTGAAACACAAACAAGCTTTTCTCTCTTGTTTTGTGGACACAGGATAGTTCTCTGATGAGCCAATTCCACTTCCTGGCTTAGGACTGCCCATCTCGGGCCAGGTTTTGATGCCAACCTGACAGTCACTAGCAGGGACTGGCATCCCTAGTTGGGTCTCTTGATTAAAAATATTACTTAGAAATATGACAGCAGAGGTTTGATGCCATGAGATAGAATCTGGCCAGGGTTTTGAATAGATATCAGTGATCTGTATTATTTTAAATAAAGGAAAACAGAGGCTTGGGTAGCAGGAGAATGACCTAGAAGGAGAAGGGATGGAAGAGGAGTCAGGAGGCAAGCATGGAGGTGAGAGGCTGAAGAGTGAGAGCCAGAACCCTCCGTGAGCATCAGAGCTGAGATGCTGATGGTGTGAATTGAGGGAAACATGCAATTGGAAAAAACAAATCAAGTATTCCTACCTTGCAGTGCAGCAACACATTGGCTGGAGCAATCTGGGCAAGTACCTACGAATTTTCTCTCTTCATCTAAGGTCACGTGAGTTAGGACCTCTTTAGGACCGGTGATCTATAGTGGCTTTGAATGCAGAAAACATTTGAGAAATGGAAACATCTCTTTTAAAGAAAATCAATCTCTCTTTCCCTCCCCCTCTCCTCCTCCTCTTCTCTCCTTCCTTCCTTCCCTCCCTTCCCATTCTCCCAAATCCTGTTGCTTCCTCTCTCCTCTCTCCTCTTCTGTCTTGGTTTTTATTTTTACCTTCACTCATATAGACAGCTTTAGGCAGGAGGTCAGAGTGAATCCAGGGGAGAGGAAGGGACTTTCTATGGGAAAGGTAGAGCCATAAAATGGGCCATGTGTGGTTGCATTTCCAGGTTTAAAGCTCCCCAAATCTCATCATGATTTGGTGGGTGCCCTGGAAAATCAGATTGAGTGAAAGGAAGCCAAAGGCAATTTTTTTTTCACAATTAGGACAGGACTGAGTTGGTTCTTGGCATGGAGTGGAAGCCTGTGGGAAACCAATTTTGGTAATCTGAGAGAGAAAGCAACACAATTTGAGAGAATGAGAACCACTTAGTGTTTCATACAAAGGGCTTCATGTGTCTTTAGAAAACACTTGGATGGGGTTTAGCAGTTGGTATGAACAACCCTGGTATAATCCCACTAACTGGGGTGGCTAATGGTTTGGAATGCCTAAAATAGAAGTATAGGAAAACAACGGCAGAAGATGTTGTTCAGATTAATACAGAAGTAGGTGTAAGGCCTTGACTGAAGGCAGAAGCAGAGGCAGAGGCAGAGGCAGAGGCAGAGGCAGAGGCAGAGGCAGAGGCAGAGGCAGAGGCAGAGGCAGAGGCAGAGGCAGAGGCAGAGGCAGAGGCAGAGGCAGAGGCAGAGGCAGAGGCAGAGGCAGAGGCAGAAGGGATGGACATGGAGGTGAAGGGAGGCTCCGGGTTTGTCCAAAGCAGTGGTTCCCAACTGTGATGGTTTGTATACGTTTGGCCCAGGGAGTGGAACTATTAGAAGGTATAGCCCTGTTAGAGTATGTGTAGCCTTGTTCGAGTAGGCATGGCACTTGGGTGTGGGCTCTAAGACCCCCATCCTAGCTACCTGGAAGTCAGTATTCTGCTAGCAGCCTTCAGATGAAGATGTAGAACTCTCAGCTCTGTCTGCACCATGCCACCTTGATGATAATGGACTGAACCTCTGAACCTGTAAGACAGTCCAACTAAATGTTGTCCTTATAAGAGTTGCCTTGGTCATGGTGTCTGTTCACAGAAGTAAAACCCTAACTAAGACCCTAACCTTCCTAATGCTGTGACCCTTTAATGCAGCTTGTCATGTTGTGGGTAACCCCCAACCATAAAATTATTTTGTTGCTACTTTATAACTGTAATTTTGCTACTGTTATGAGTCTTAATGTAAATATCTGATATGGAGGATAGCTGATATATGTCCCTTCTGGGGGTCAAGACCCACATGTTGAGAACCACTGGTCCAGCGTGAAGGCTGGCAACCTTGTGATCATGTGCCCTTTGGAAAACCACTTATAGTAAGAAAGCCAGTGGATGCACAATCTCTTTGCTGAAACTGAAGTTTTAGACACATTAGAGTGCTGACAAGGATGGAAAGCAGAAGGGAGGAGTATTACTTCCAGACAAAGCCCAGGTCTGTGATTACAAAACCCACTTCTGGTAGGGCAGCAGCGCAGTGGTGAGTCATGGATGCTTTCTATTAGTATACCAGGTAAGGTCAAAGACTGGAGCACAGAGATACATTTTAATGAAGTCTTGGGGGGGGCAAAAAGGATAATAGACATGGTCAGGAAGGTTTGGGCAAAGATATAGCATGGGCCACCTGGACTTCATAACATCTAGGTTTGAGAGAGGAAACCGCTACTGAAGGCCACTTCTCTAGAGCTCACATGTTTCCAGTGATTGATGCGGGCATTATCAATCTGTGTCTAGATATGCAAGTAGATTGATGAAAAGGACATCTCAGAGTCACAAATATTTTCATGGAGGCCTACAATCTAATCGTTCACTCCATGGCAGGTATGTTGTGCCCAGCACAGTAGATACATGACACTTGCATGAGATATGTTCAGTGTCTCCGTAGCTGGTACCAAACTCAGGGAAGATTTTGATACTTTAGTGTTTAACAGAGGCTCTGGACTAGACAGAAGCAGCTTCCAGGGAGCAGGGGGACTTCATTGTTTCAGTAAGTAAGGTGTGTTATGGCCTCATCTGTGACGACGATGACATGGGGCACAAAGGGGAGGAGCATCAGTTCTGTGGAACACGAAACATGCATGGTTGGTCCTGTCACTCTGAGTCATGTCTGGACTCTGAGCTTCCCTGAGCAGAGTTGGGATCTCACCATAGACAGGAGACCTCTCACTTGCAGAGAAGAGGAAATATTCCTAGCAGTGACTGGACTCCCTCGAAGATATAAATATAACACTCCAAGGGAATGATGGGTATATTTTCTTCTTACCCACAGAGCAGCTGAGAGAATAGCTTTTGGGCCAGGACGAGTGGAGAGCCAGCTGCTAAGAGTAAAACAAATGGTGTATTCCTGTCCAATCTGGTCTTTGGCCACTTGTGTAGTACTAGCACTTTCTACATGTTATAGATCAAATACTTTTTGTGAAAATCTGATAATGAAAGTATGACTGTTCCCACTGAAAGCATGACCAGCTGGAGAAGATCACTAGGCTGTTCAAAGTCACAGAGGGCATACCTGCCAAAGTTGATAGCAATGTCCCTAGTGGGTCTGGTCCCCAGCTCTCATCTGATCCAGCCCTGGACTTCTCTTGGAAATCTTGATGACCTTAAGAAATATAAAAACCGCTTAGAGACAACCAGAAGCTTTTCACACACTGGGGCAATCTAATGTGCCACTTCTGGGGAACTGACTACAGACCCAGTCACCCTGTTTTCTTTAGGATTTCTAGGTAGCACGAGTCCCCAACATTATAACTGGAATGGCAAGGAGCCCAGTTTTTTGGTACGGACGAGTGGATGTTGATTCTTGAGCACTGATGGTGCCTGTGAGAAGAGGCACGAGGGACGCATGCGAATATTTAAGGAATAAAATTTTGTGAAGAACAGACGTTCATTTGCAGACAGTAGGTGCAGACTGACATACGGGCAGATCAGTTCACTATTGCGAAATGATTTCTAAGAACTGCAGTTGTCCAAGGAAGAAATGCCCACCTCTATCCCAGTGCCTGCCTAGCATGTAGCAAACATAACTCCTGTTGTAAGAATTTATGCAGATGGGCATTAAAATTAAAGTCCCTTCTAATATTAAAATTTTAGTATCTAAAGGTCTTAGTGGTGGATTTATATTTTATGCTTTATCTAGTTAAGTACTTTGCTAGATTTGTTGATTGAATCAATGAACTCCAGGCTTTTCCCGCTGGTGTTTTCTGCAGTGACCAAGCATATGGCTTCAGACTGCTGTCTCCTTCTTTGCTCTCAGGCTGGGTGCTCTGACTTCTAACAGGCAGAGTGAGATGTTACTGCTTTGCACAGTCATGCTGGTCTTCAGGCCAGAGGCAGCTGCTGGCATTACCATGGAAGAAGATTGGTGCAAAGGACCAGGAAAATCTTGCAGCCCATGTTGGATGTGATTTTCATGTAGGAGGTGAGTGTTCTTTTCTGGGACAGAAGAAAGGAGCACAGCCTCGGGTGACAGCGCCAGATTAGGGACCAGAAAGAATAGGTGTAGACAAAGCCAGGAGCTCGAGGAAGGGAAGTCTAGAGATGTGCATGTGTGTAGGAACTTACTGTACTAATGAGAGTAGCTCTGGAACACCCATTACAAAAATTATTCCTCTTTCTAGTTTCCCAGGGAGCCCAAAGCCTTCCAGCAGCTAGTGAGAGCTCAGAGTGTCAAAGACAGATGATGCTTGACCTTCCTCTACGAGACGGAAGCTGAGCTGAGTGGTGGTTATGAGGAGAAATGGGGTAAGAGAAGACTCTGAAAGAGGCTGGCAGAGGCAGGACAGGAGCTGCAGGAGGACAGGAACTGTCCAGACCCCTGGGGACTAAGTTTTCTTTCTCAATTTTTCTGATCTATGAGCTGCGCTACTAACACTTTAAACTGAAAATGACCCCCTTCCTGGATACAGAAGACAGAATTTAAGGACTGTTTCCTGACTCAGAAATTTCTCTGAATTTCTGGTTTAGGAGACTTTGAGATTTTGGCTAAACTCAGGTATCTCCTCAGGGGTTCCCGAGAGCCTGACACTCGGCCAACACCTTCTATCATCTCTGCCATCATCCTCCCTGCCCCTCCCTCTCTGAATGCTGGGCCAGAGAGCTCATCTAGTGCATCCCTCAGCAGCACTGAGCACCAACTAAGTGTCAATCATGCCTTGGAACCATGACCAAAGCAAGTCTGAAAGCTTTGCCCTGGGAGAAATTTAAATTTCCCTGGAACTAAGACAGACAGAATGACAAGTGAGGGTTTGAAACCGGAATATGCACACACACACACACACACACACACACACACACACACACACACACACAAACTCACTCACGCACACACATACTCACATGCATAATTTTGAATTATATAGATATAAAACTCTATTCATGATTTAAAATCATGACTGTATTTAAGCAAATGTTGTAAGCAGTTGTATTTTGGTTTCTGATGCACTTACAACTCTTCACACTACCACATCCTTGGAGCCTCTAAGGCTTTCTGCTTCTTCCAGGTTTAAGCCTTAGTTTCAGTGGCAAGCAGGAGCCCTAAGTGGTCCAATTAGTGAAGACACAGTTTCTCTGGTAGAGACCACAGAGGCCCTTCTGCTCGTTCCCCACTCTCCTATAGTCTGCATGTCTCCATTCTCTGTCTGTCTGTCTGTCTGTGTGTCTGTCTGTCTGTCTGTCTCCCTCTCTCTCTCTCTGCTATTCAGATCATGGCCACCCTTCTCAGTCTTCCTGAGGTGTCCCTCCATCTCCCAAGCTGACTTTTTGACTTCCTTTCCCTTTGGCTCATTTCTCTTCCAAGCAAACGTACAGTCCCACTGACCTGAGGTAGCCTGACTTTCAGTTTTCTTGTTATGTTGTGAAAATCCTGATTAATGCTTATACCTTATATGGAGTTGTTGTCTGTGATTGTTTATATGTGATGTTTCCTTGTGGAGGGGCATCAAGTATTTTATTTCCTCCCACCTACCTGGAGCCCCTTCACTCATAGATGTGTGGGGCAGTCACCAGGTGTCCTAACTAATAAAGTAGAGAGGAGTACAAGGGTTAGGAACAAGCTTGTTCTGTTTTTCTTCCTAACTCTGGAAAACTGTATGCAGGGAATAGTAATTCCCTAGGCTTCCTTAGGGTGATGTTATCCCTAGTTCTCTCAGGAGGAATGTAAAATCTGCCCAAGTCAGCACCTCATTTTCAGGCATCTGTGGGTCCCTTACCTTCTGGTTCAGCCTTTAGGGATAGTAACAGTGGTACTGTTACTATCTGGACTTTAGTCTCCTACTTCTTTGGCTCTCCTGTACTCACATGAGGAAAGGGAAATCATTTGTTGGTGATGCTAAAGCCTAGAAGTGGTGGCTTGGGCACAGAGGGTAGCTATCACCTGCTGTGCCTGGAAACCTTTTTCTGGCTGCGGGAGCTAATTTTATTTTAGAATGATTAAATATCAGGAAAGACCACTACAAAGTGGACTCATAATCCCCATATGTGGCCATCTGGTAGACAAACTTTCTGGTCATCATCCATGTAGATACCCAGAGATCTGGGCCAAAAGAGGTGTCATGATTTTGGCACTGTGAACAACAACAAAAAAAGTCAGACAGGTTCAACTGCTTGACAAGTCTCCTCCTGGCTTCTCTCAGCACAGGTCTGGACCAGTAGGGGATGCTGACCTTGAGGTTCACTATGGCTGAAGATGCTTAGTATAGTACATCTGAACCTTGTGGCCAATTCTGAATTGGAAGGAGACAAGGATATATTTTTCATAATTAACAATATAAACTTTAGGTTAGATTCTCCCTTAGGCTGCAGCCTTTCTTATTACTATTATCTTCAGCATATGGAATTATTCCAAGAGCTGCGAATTATTGTTGAGATACTTCTAGAAAGCTGATAAAAGACTTACTGGGTCAGAATGAGATGCTAACAACACCTCTGTGATGTTTACGTTATTCTTAGGGGATTTTGATATTAGATGGATCAAAGAGCATTGGTGGCTACTTGGAAAGTACATAAGCTTCCAACCCTACAGCCTCTGGTCTGGGCATTGGAGCAAGTGACTCAAGTCTGCTCAGTAGACAGGTGGGTCTCAGTTGTGACTTTTCTAAGGGATAGCGTGGACAGATCCTACTTTGAATTGAGCACATTTCAAGTAGGGTACATGGGAGTGTGTGTGTGTGCCCAAGATGTGAGATTAAGTTTGGCTCTCAGAGAAAACTCTGCATTTAGGATTTTATATCTGCATGCTTCCTAAATTCCAGTTCTGCATCCCCAACCTTGACTACACGTTGCTTATTGTTCTCATTTCCTATGTGTGTTCTCCGATTTTATGCATGAGTGCCCAGTATCTTAGAGGAACATCTCAGACTGAAAAACTAGGATGACTGGTCCACCTCTGAGTGATACCTGACCGGTTAGTTGTGAAATGTTTGTTGTGTATTTAAGGTCACACCAATGAGTGTCAGAGCATACGTGTTAAGTGTCACACAGAGTGAACATGTCACACGTTATTCTGGCATGGATTTGGGGTAGAATTCTTACTCGAGATCTGTGTAATCTTCAATACGCCAGGCTTCCTCAGGGTCTCATCTCAAGGTCATGAGCTTGTCATCAGGGTTCATTTTGAAGGTCTACGGTCTGTTTTCTCAATGGTTGTCCTCCAGGAGCATCTAGCTGCACATAGAGGCCACTCATGAATCTTGGCCATTTGACCTCCTCAGAATGGTAGCTTACTTCTTTCTAGCCAACAGGGGAATCTGCCCCTTAGTCACGGATGAGAGAAAGCAGGGGGTATCATGAAGCCTCTATACAATTTGCTCCATACATTTGCCAATGGGTTAAGATACTGACATTTCCTAACATGTGTCTGCTGTTTATCACTCTCAGTATTGCAAGTGTGATTTTCCATATTACAACTGTAGAAGCGCCCAGGATTCTAATTCAGGCTTAGCTCACGGCTACATGGCCCCTGATTTGTCTTGGTTCCCAGGAGACCGCTGTCTCCAGCGATTACTGAGACTTGCTATGGTAACACCCAAGGGACCCAGTCAGACTGTTTGTATCAGCACTAGAATTCTTGGTGGAGACTAGGCCATAGCTACTGTTCTTTGAGTCTAACGTGAGCTTCATTCAAGAAGAGGAACGCAAGGAGCTGAAGTTAGAGAGATCCCACAGGTAAAAAGTAGAAAATGCCTGTATCCTTTGAAAGCCTTAGTGGGAAAGCGCCATCAACCTGCAGCTCTGCTAGAGAGAAGGCATCTTTGTGAATCACAGAAAACAGTGACAGCTCGGGAAATAGCAGCCTTTGTGGCTTTCTGACAGGGGAACATACTCGTAGGTGGGGAAACAATTTTGTAAAATGCTACCTTATTTGGAAAAAAAAATGCCAAACTGAGCCTTGTAAATTTGGAAAGGAAATAGATGCAGATCTTCCTCAGCAGGCCCAGGCAGCAATGCACTGGGCCAGGGCAGCTGGACAGCAGCATACACATTGCTTACATAGGCCTGAAGAGCTCTGATGCCAAAGGAGTTTTCCTTTAGCAGTTTCCCTTTTATTCCCCTGCCCACCCCTTTCCCTCTCTTTTATGTATTGGTTATTCTCTACAACTTAATTGGTAGAATCCACCCCACTATAAAACCACTCTGAGATGCTTAAGAATTACATTCCTTTTCTAGATCAAAGGTTGCATCCATTCCTAGCCACATACATAGAAAAAGATCCAATGCCTTCCTCTGTTTCCATAAACATTAGCAGAGTAGCTAATGTTTAAGTTTATGACCCAAGGAAAACTGTATTTCCCCTGAAATATCTGGCTTGGAGTCTTTGGAAAATGAAGATTTCTCCACTTGATTCTGAAACTTGAACATACAAAGAAATGAAGTAGAGATCAGAGGTCAGGAGGTCAGGATTATCCTTGTTACTGAGCAAGTTTGAAACCACCCTTTGAGGTACATGAGATAGTATTTCAGAAACACTAACTACACAGAGAAGAAAAGAAAGAAAAATTAAGGAAGGGAGAATGAACGGGGAGTGTAGCAGGAAGTAAGATTTCTGGCACATAAGAATTCACATTTAATATAAGCCTTCCAGTCATCTTACCTCAGTGAGCCCACACTTAGAGAATGGACTATAGACTAGATTAGATAAGATTGATAACAGATTTAGAGGAATAATGCCCCCCCCCCCTTTTTATGGAAAAAAAAAAGTCCATGAAGGGTTTATACACTTGTACATTTCTTCCTCTTTCTTTCTTTTGAATGATTTCCTTTATTTTTGAGACTATATTAGAGTATAATGTGATATTCTCGACCTTTTCTTTTAATGCAGTCTGTTGACTGTGAGCAGGGTTACTCATAATTACCGGATCTGTGGTGAGCTCAGATGCAGATGCTAAAGCTGTAGTCTTCAAACGTGTGCTCACTTCCCACCTAAACTGCAGACACAGACGCTGAGGGTGTTCTCGAGGATTCACGGGGCCTCGTGCCATGCCTACGTGCAGGGCTTGGCTTCCCGAGGATTCACGGGGTCTCGTGCCATGCCTACGTGCAGGGCTTAGCTTCCCGAGGATTCACGGAGCCTCGTGCCATGCCTACGTGCAGGGCTTGGCTCCAGCACTCTACAGATTTCATCTGCATCTTTGTGCCTGTGTCTTATCCTCATATTTTGTTGATTGAACAACAGACTTCCCCCCGCATGCTGAACAGTTTCTTTCTTTACATTAGGGTCAGAGGCTAAGGTGTGAAGTGATGTGTTAAGCGTTTGCTAGCCAGCCAATTTAAAAAGTTTTTTTTTCTTTTTTCCCATTTTGGTGGAAGATTCAAAGTGTGTCTAGGGAAGTAATTTAATGTAATAAAAAAAAAAAAACCATTAAAATGAAAGGACAAATTTCCCCTTGTCGTTTTGTGGACTTAATCACCTCATGTGTACCCTCCATGAAGTACTTCAGAAAGCTAAGACTGTTTTCCCTACAGTAGTGTAAAGGAAAGCCTGCTACATGCCCTCGTGTCTTCTGTTAAGTACTCTTTAGGAAGAATGTATACACCCATTCCTCAGAAAGCAACCCCTCTGCGTTCTGCCTGAGTGACAGCGCCTCCGTCCAAGGCTTCGGTCACTCTTAGTTAAGTTGGCCCATGTGGAGGCCTTTCAGCCCACGCACTGACTCTGACTTGTCACTTTTATCTTGTCTTTCATCTGACTCCTGACTAATTCCATCGGTCCCCTGTCCCTTAGCTGGAAGCGTCTACAACAAAGACAATAAGCAGAAAACCCTCTCTGTATCTCCCCCACCCTGACCTTCTGTCTCGATTCCCCTCGCTTGTCTTCAGTGCCAAGGCTGGGCAACACAAGGTTAGATCTTCGTCCTTACTTCTCTGTCATTCTAGAAGTGACTGCATGTAGCATCCAATTGTCTCTCCTGACATCTCTGGCCTAAGCCTCTTGTTCTTCCAACGGCATCATCCAACTTCAAGTCCTTAACGTCTCACACGTAACACGTTGCACGAGGCCCTTAGCTGTTCTGCTAATCGAAGGCTTGTCTGACATGGACATTAAAATGACAACATAGAGCAAAAGGCCTGGATACCATCTTGCTCTTGGTAAAATAATTTCTGTGAGGTTCTGATAGATTAAAAGTAACTGTGGATGTTGAGTCCTTTAACGTGGACTACTGAGACTATGGTCATACCACAGGAAATGTTTCCACACTGGGAAAGTTTCGCTACTGGCAACTCTGGCTGAGGGAATTCAGCTCCTGGAGGGCCTCATTCAACAATAGCTTCTGATTCACAGCTTACAGCTCTGGGCAAGCCCAACCACAACGAACCCAGACGAGAGTCTTCAGATTTCCATCAGGTGAACACGGAGAGCAAGAAGGTGGGGAGGGCTGGCTGTGGAATCTCCTGGGAAGGCTTGCAAAGAAGTCAGCACTGAACACTGTGGCGTGAGCTCCGAGCCTGCGCGCACTGAATCTCAAAAGCCAGAACTCAGGTGTTAGTTAAGCTCTCTGCCTGAATAAATCACCCAAGTCTCCCAGTCTCTGCACTCTGGAAATAGGAAACACTGTGGCTTTCCACTGGCTTGAATCTGGCTTCGTCTTTATTGCAGGGAATCGTCTCTTCTTCCATTCGTTCCTTAAGATTCCTTGTGTGGGTGATGTGATTGGATTTCAGGCTCTTGGTACCCTAAGTAGCTTTCTGCCCCCTACCGTGTCCCTGTCTTCTTTTCCTGGGTTCTCTTTTGTCTGCTCATTTGTTGTTGTTGTTGTTGCCTTGATAAGCTCCACATACAACCCCCCCACCCCTGTTTTGTAATTTTTCATTCTCCCATAAGCTCAAGTGTCAGGTTGGGTAGGGTGATATGGGAAGAAGGTCGGGCTTACTTTCTATGTTAAACTTAACAAAGTGCTCTTTCTAAGCTCCATCCTTTCTTTGATGCCAACTGTAGAGTTCACTGTTAAAAATAACGTATTTTTCTTAACTGGCTATACACAAGTGCCATATGTACAGTCGTATTCACATATATGCATAGAATACAAAAGAATGTGCATAAAAATACACATGCCCAGAGTACATAGCAATACATGTTCGGGATATTCCAAATTGTTAAAAATAAATCGTATACCTAGCAAGGTATACGACATCTGCAGCAGTCCTGGCAGTAGCGGGAAGCTGAGGCAGGAAGATAGCACTGAGTCTGAAGCTGTTCTGGGTTACAGAGTGAGACTTAGTCTAAAGGAACGTTCCATTTATCTATATCATAGATGCGTATACAAAGGAAAGATACCAAATTGTGGAAAATACCCATTTGCTGATGTTTATGTTAATTGTCCTAATCTTCTACTGTAATGTTTTGTTTCAAGACCAAGTTTTTCTGGTTATACTGGAACTGTAGACCAGGCTGGCCTTAAACCTAGAGATCCACCTGCCTCTGCCTCCCAAGTACAGAGATTGAAGGCATGAGCCACCATGCCTGACTTTGTACTGCAATTTTAACATTTATTCCTGCCTTGTATGAAAAGCAATGATGTAGCCTAAAGCTCACCATCTATCAAGAGGTTTAGCCTCTCTAGAAGGCTGTGGAGCAACATCACCCTTGACTAACACCTTGCGATCTCAGGACATCATTTCTCCCCCCAGCTGTTGAGGACAAAGCATTAATCTTTGGATCTTTACAGGTGGAAGTTGTTGGTAACCCCAAAAGCATCGGTGGCAGTTCGTGTTGGTGGGTGGGTTTATCTATACTAACCTCAAGGACAGCGTTACCCAGCCATGTCTGTGAGGGAACAGTCACAGTTACATGGGAGGCAGAAGCATGAACACCACGTGAGACCATGAATTCAAAGCTCGTCAGGTAAAACAGTGAAACCAGAAGCTGTGGGGCAGAGAATGGAAAGAAAAAAAATGAAGAAAATATTGGCTTGTAATCTTCAAGAGAGATATGTTACTTCAAGCTCTCGAGGAAAGAGATCATGGTTCCCATGCTGACACTTGCTGAGTGAGAGAAAGGCGGGGCTGAATGAACTTAACCGTAGCTTCTGGAAATGCACTGCGATTTTTCTCCTGGGAAGGGTGTATTATAACTGTCTTTGCTATAGCTGATGTCTGGTGTGCTCTTTTCCTGTCATTGATGAAGGTGATGCTATTTATCACCTTGGAGCAGGTCCATGGAGTTGTTTCTGAAGGAGCAGTTGCTTTAATACTCCTCACATGTCTCCCTTGTCACTAGGGGACTCATCCCCAAGATAGTCAACCGAGCACAGTGCGTTTGACAGATATAGATCTGAACTCCTAAGTTATCATTTATTGGCTTGTCTCCTTAGGCAAGAGCTTGATCATTGTTTCCTTGTAAGTGGGGATCACAACCGACTAGCTTATTAATTCAGTAGGATAGCAGATATCCCTAAAGGTGCTTTGCATATGTAAATATTAGCTTTCTCTCCCCAGGAGACAGAGCATCTGTAAACTTTCTCTTGGGGGGGAGGGTGAATTTATGACTTTGGTTTCCTTGGCAACAGCATCAACCAAGTTCATTCAATCATTAAGCCATCCATTTTGCCACACGCATATCTTCTTTGTGAGGTATTTCCATCATGATGTTGTTTTGTGAGCTGTGATGATGTATGATGTGATATCATTTTAAAAGTTTTAAGTTTTATTTTATTTTTAGTTGTGTGTGTATGCATGTGAGTACAGGCACTGGATGGAGAGCCCGGGAGAGAACACCAGGATTCACTCAAATGGAGTGACAGGGGGTACTGGGAACTGAATTCAGACCCTCTGAAAGGGTGATATGTCCTCTGGACTGCTCAGCCATCCATGTAGCTCAGCAGTGTGATATTTTATTAGGCATCTTTCCTATAACTTCAGGGAAAGCAGTTTTTTTTTTTTCTGCTATAGGTGAAAACCACTTAGTGAAGCACTGTTTGCTTCTATGAGACACAGAAGCCGACCGTATACCATAGTGTCGACTGTGCAAACAGGCTCCTGATAAGTCAACAGGGACACATGTAAGGGTGAGCTGCAGCAATCACAGGGTCCCGGAGAAGATGTCATTCAGGGATTTACAGGAAACATTTTGTGTTTTCAGGTTTTTTTTTCTTTTCTATTTTCCCTTCCATATAAAAAATGGACCCTGGATAAATGAAACTATTAAACAGGAAAATAAAAGCAAAGAATATTAATGTGGCATAATTTTGACCCTCAGTAGGCATCAGCATTCCACACTGAGCAACACCCTTCAGGTGCTTACACACAACCAAAGCTGTAGCAATAAATCATTTTGCTGCCAAGAGTAAACCAGTAGGTGGCGCTGCTGCTCCACGCGCTACTTCTGAAGACCTTGCGTGCCTAAAGAAGTTGCATTTCTAATGGAGAAGTATTTTAATGATGCGGGTGCAAGGGGCTACTAAAAAGTGTGGCCCTCTTTTGTGTCAGTCAGTCGTAAGCTTCTCTTGGAAAGGGCTTAGTTCATTTGACCTTGGACACCGAGGGCTGAGCTCTACCAAAGAGAATGAAAATCAGAGGGAGATTTGGGAAGACCGGAGCTTTCAATTCTCCCATAGAGAAACAGAGAAATAAGGTTAGTGGTCTAGAGACAGCAAGCAAGAAACAGCACAACTAAAGATATTAGCCCTGGAGAGCCCCGAGGTTAATGCGGATGATAAGAGCCACAGACCCCACTACATACTAATTTGGTTTGTTAACTTATTACATCCTTGAGAGGATATTTTCCCCCCTTTGGTCTAGATGAAGTATTCCCCCGAGCAGCAGAGGTTTTTGTACCGGGAGATTAAGTAGCATAGAAAATTACAGCCCTGCATTTGTGCTGTCTGAGTTAAGGTGGTGTCAGCATTCCTATTTTAAGCCATTATTTTCAAGGATGTGAGCTTGCCTGGGACATACGGATTCAGCCTGGGAGTCACACATGCACACCGAGTGCTCTAAGTGGGCTCATGCATCACTGTGCCAAACACCCCTGGAGAAGGAATGGGTCATTGGAGTTGGCTTTTATTACTATTCCAAAAAGAAAACAAATTTTTTTTTAAAAAAATCTACCATGGGAACATGCAATGAGGTTATTATTATTATTATTATCAATGCTGCAAGATTTGTAGTGCTCATGCAGGATATCCAAGTTGACAAAATGCACTCTTACCAGCTTTTACCTATTGCTTGGGCCAATGGTCTGTGAGCCAAGACCTGAAAGCCATAGTTCTCCTTGGAGCTACAATAGCCCTAAAGGGCGTCTGCATAATAAATACATATTTTCAAAATTGGCTATGAGACAGAAATCAACACCAACCTGAAGGGCCAGCAACCAAAAATGCCTGACACGTAGAGTGTCTCCTACCCTCCAAATGTGCTGTCTGCAATCATAAAGGAGGCAGGAAAGGGCCTGAGCGTATGTGGAGGATTTTGTATGGCCCAGACTCTCTACGGTCTTTCTGCCATGCATGCAATAGTAATTATTAGAGAGATGAAAAGACTGGGTTTTCACGAGGGGAAGCCTTCTTGGATTCTTGGTTAACGAGTACTTAGTACGTGAGTTCAGCCGCAGAGTGAAGCCCATAGCATCTCTACCTCAACTCATGCATCTCTTTCCCCAGGAAGTGATTTCATTCCTTCTCAGTTCCTATTTGTGTTTAGCAATGCTTCTCTGTCTCCTATACAAAGAAGGTAGCACCTGCCTTTGGGGAGGGGGGTGGAAGAGGGAGGGTTTGAAAATTACTCAGTCGGGAGCTTAACACACAGAAAGTACCAGGATGCTGGGGCGGTCATCTCTTTGATGTTTGTTTCAGAATGGAAAACGAAGCTGTAGGGACAGGACACTCAGCGACCACACCTGCATCGGCCAGGGGAATTGCGCCACAGAACCTGCATTGGCCAGGGGAATTGCGCCACAGAAGCGTTACTTTGCTCCGGTTTTCTCAGATTCATGAGGTGTGAGAGTGAAGTGCATACATTGATTTTTCTAGCCAATAAGCAGACAAAGACCAAGAAAGAAAATAGGCATGGAAAATTGTGTGTCGATACTTAGAGAAACAAGGTGATTGCAGTAATTGAGCGGAACCAAAAGAAGTCACACGTGTAATTATAAGCTCCTCTTAGGGTATCAGTGCTGATCTTCACTTCCTGGTCTTGAAATGGACTGACTGGGAGTTGGTAGACACGAGCCTTCATCTCAGGCAGACGGGGTTTATGTTAGGTAGATTGTGGCACATGCATATGGAGTCTCTCCAAGGAACAAGAATCAAAACTAAAAGTTTTAAGAAGAAACACATTTGCAACAATGGTCCAGCCTTCCTCAAGGCCCAGTGGCTTCTTACAGGGGATAGGATACCAAGAGATCTCTTTTGATTTGTGCCACAAAGATGGACAGAGGAAGTTGTCAGTCTGAAGGGAGATAACCTTAGCTTGGGAAAATGAAAGGGAGTGGGCAGAAGAATGGAGAAGGGAGGACAAGGGTAAACATTCAGAGGAAGAATTAAACACACACACACACACACACACACACACACACACACACACATGAGTGAATGCCCCCCAGCCCATACTCCTCAAGGTTTAGAGTAAAGAATCCTAGGGCAACTGCCTTTGTATGCTTGATGATGATATCATGAATGTTTCTGCCTCAAAGTTGTTTTCCTTGTGCTGCAAGACTCAACAGCAGTACCACTGACCAAGGTTGGCTGTGACAGTAAAATTAGACAAAACTGCATATACAAAGCCCTTTGGACACAGACTTTCAGATAATACATGCTTAGAGAATCTAGCTTATTCTCACCCCCTCATTAAGCACTAAGAATGTATGCAGACTAATGCCTCCCAGTTAATTAGCAAGCCAGGCTTACTTCAGACTTTTGTACTTAGAAAGAGAAAGCTTTTATTTTTTTTTAATAGAAGAAAAACTTTAATTTTATAAAATAGCCTCAAAGAGACCCTAGGATGTTGCTGAGAATTGAGCTCCCAGTTTCATTACAAATAACAACAATAGAAACTGCCGGCCAAGGCAGGGTAATCAATTACAGGTGACTGTCAGGAGTGGTATTTACTGGGAAGCAATCTGGGAAGCAGAGCAATATTGAAACACAGTGTGAATTGCATTGTTTCTTAATGCCTCTGCCCTCTGGATACATACAGATGTATACAGATGTGTGGAATACAGGCGTCTTTAAACTACATCATTCTACCTCCCAAGGGATTCCAACTCGTCTCTATGAGCTCATCCACATACTATGCAGATTGCTGCTACGACAATGTGTGTCTTAGGAGTGGGTGAGCGCAGGGCTTGGGAGAAGGAGGCAGCTCCTAGTTAGTGCACAGGAAGCACACCGATGCTAAGCAGAGCTGTGCAAATTAACACCATCTGGGTTAATAAGGCCGATGTTGACAGAGTTTAAAATTGCTTCCTCAATTAAAAAGCCCAAGGAAATCTATATGTTTGGTTCTCAATGAGGACACACCAAATAGTGATAAAGACTCTTTGTTTTGCTAAAAATAAAGAAACCAGGGCTTGACTTCACACATTTTAAAAGCATGGGGATGGTATGAAATAACCTGAACCAATAGATCTCCACTGGGCATTCATAGCGGGCTGTTTGTAGAATAGCCAGGCAGCACGATTGCTTTCTCGGCAGACTTACGTCAAGCCTTGGCACGCTCCTTTGCAAGGAGGGAAGGCATATAGTTCCTTTCCCCCAGGGCTCTGTGCCTCATAGTCAGTAATCACTTTCTGCTTCATGATCATTACTATCATTCCATTTTACAGAGTTGAGTGTTGAGGCACAGGAACATCAAGGTGCACGCTGTCATGGCCACTGTGTGGAAGCTTACAGCAGGATGTGCTCCTGGGCTCACCCCTAGGTAGGGCGTGCACGGGCTCACTGGTTTTCCACTAAGTAGGAGCTTCTGAAGGCGTACCATCACAACTGCTGTGTGGTACTTGTGTTTAGCACTCATCACAGGCATTTCACCTCACAAACCTGGCTAGGACCAACCTAGTCTTCTCTCTCCTTATTTCTAATACTGTAGTGGAAAATCCACTTGACTTTACATAATTAAGTTTTGGAACAAAACAAATATCAATAGTTACTTCATGAAGAAGCTTTATCTCCCATGATCTTAAAATAGTTACCTGGGAAGTTCTTACTTTGCACATGAGGTTGAAGGTCTAGGCCTCCTTGGAGTCTTCTTCCCAAGTTGATGCTCATCTGTGAGCGTTTTCTGTAGCATCTTCACCACCTGTGACACGTCCTTAGAGGAAGCCCTAGACTCCTGGCGGCTTTGGGAAACCGGCTGTTCACAGAGGTTCTCTCTGCAAAGAGGAAGGACCTCTCTGCTTTCCTCTATGTGACCCTTGGTCCACCTCTGCTTTGTTTAAGTTCTGTCTACTTCTGAGCCAGCAGTTCAGGGGCTGGGGTCTACTCAGGGCTTTGAAGGCTCTGCAGACTCCCAGGAGCTGTGTGAAATTTTGACGAGTGTATTTCCACGTGTGTCTGAAAACAAGACCTAAGACTTAATTCAGATTCTCAGGGAGGCCATCTGCCTCCTGGAGAAGTTTGGCTCCATGGCAGTGTGAACTTCCATGGGGTGAGAAGGTCCCTTCCGACATGCTCTCAGTTCTTTCTGTGTTTTTGTCTCTGTTTTACACATCTTGTTTCGCTTGATCTCCACTGTATGTAACAGTGGAAAAACAAGATGGTTGGGCATTGTCTACTAACAAATTTTGAGCTCCAATAATATGAGAAACATTTTATAGAGAATGAATCTATCTATCTATCTATCTATCTATCTATCTATCTATCTATCCACATTTTAATTGGGTACTGCCTTTAGAAATGTGCAACTCTCTCATTAAAATGGAGATAGTTGACTTTTCTTAAACATCTCAAAGATCTACTTATCTCATCCCTGACCAAGTTAAATGTGCTTTCCAATGAGCCAGCCTCTCCCTATTGTCTCCCTCCCCTACACACACACACACACACACACACACACACACACACACACACACACACACACTTTCTTGTTCTCTTTTCCTCATTATAGAAATATATTTCTACTATCCTGCCATCTCATTTATCTGTGAGACTCTTCCTGTAGGCATTGATATTACTCTGTTTGGAAGCTTTAAGATCAGAATCTGAGAAAGGAAAAGGACTGAGTCCTGACATTAACTCCGAAGGCCAGGTGTCCAGACACCAGAGGGCCCTTAACTGCACTGAGTGCTAGTTGCTAATAGCTCCCAGCTATCCTCTCTCATGTCTTCTGGCATGCTGGGGAAGCTGTTGTTCAGTTCGTGAGGAGGCCTTGTCCACTCACACATCTGGAGCACAGCCAATGACAGCTCTCGGGATGCAAAGTTTCCGCACTCTGCTGTGCGCTTTTTGTTCCACAGCCTTGGAAGGGTCAGACTCAAGCAGAGAGCCCAGCAAAGGAGGCAGCTTCATCTAGCTGCCCCCTGGGGCCTGCTGTGCTCCCCTTCGGAGCTGGCTGTGCTCCCCTGCCTCCTCTATCCCAAGGGCACTCACCCAGCCGATTTCCTGGAGAATTCTTACCTGGAACTCATCTAGGATATTCAACCAGGAAGGTCTTGTGAGACCTCGAGAACAATTGCAGTTTGCAATTGGCTAAGCAGCCTCTCCATTTTTTAAAAAATTTATTTATTTATTTATTTATTTATTTATTTATTTATTTATTTATTATTATGTGAGAGAGTATAGGGGGAACCAGAATTTAAAACAGTATTCTAAATTCTCAGAGACTTTTAGTTTCCCGAATAACTGATGTTCCCTAAATAACAAGCCAATGTTACCCACTCCTACTGAGTGCTCGGCTGAGCGTGGCTTAGGTTGCTTTTAATTTGTGGAGGTGAATAAATGAAAGTACTGGAGAGAGGGCAGTGCCATTAATGAGAGGCTCGTTGCTATTACAATTCTAGGGACCTGGAGGTCTGGCTAGGCAGGCTGGGCTCAGAAGGAACACAGATGGAACCGAAATGTGGTATGTGGTGTGTGTGTCGGGGCTCTGGCCTTTTCTGTATTTTTGTTTGTTTTTTTTATTTTGTTTTTTTAAACTGAGGTAGTACAGAGTGACCACGTAGGTTTGCTGAGTTGAGTGGTTCCTGTGGGCTTGAGTTATAGGAATAATTCTATTTTTTTGTGTATTTTCCTAGTTGTATGAAACCTGGATCTTTAGGGTGGTGGAAATATTGACTTGATCTGAGAGCTAAAGAGGTAGATGGTAATGGATTGTCAGTGGTAGCAGGCATCTTTAATCCCAGCACTCAGGAGGCAGAGGCAGGTAAACACCAGGTCAGCTCGTTTGCATATGAAAGGCATACTCTTAGGAATTATCTATTCCTGGAAGTGGGAAGGCTCTCTTAGGGTTCCCTAAGATTCCTTAGCAGGGTCTCAGAAATACAGGAACTAAATATAGTTACACAACTGGCCCTGTGATGCATGAATGTCAAGTAGTCGGATGCAGAAGCTGAGAAAACATAACAAGCTGACATGTAGGCTCCGGGGACAGGAGGCTCTGCACAGTTATGAGGTCTGCTGGAGTTTAGAATATGGGACGGTTAGCGGGAGCATCCTTCCTGTCTTTTTCTCAAAGCCCAGCGTAGGTGCCAATTCTTTCCTTAACTCAGCACTCCTATAGCAAGCTGTGATCATCTACATTGCCACCGTGAGAAAAATGCTTGTGAAAGTTATCGTAGTCTAACTGGATACTGTATAAGCTGACATGGCTGCTCCATAGTATGGTTAAGGGGAAGGGTGTAGATTTGAGAGAGAAAATATGCAGAAGCATCTGGAAGAGTCCAGAGCAGAGAAAGAAAGAAGTAAACTGAACATGGCTAGTAGGTTGGACATAGTCGGGGCTGTCTGAAAGAGGGGGTGAGGAATAGCAGGAGATAGAGACTAGAAAAAACAGTGAGAGAACAGTGCACACACACACACACACACACACACACACACACGAGAGAGAGAGAGAGAGAGAGAGAGAGAGAGAGTAGCACAAATGGCAGGGTTATATGGAGAATGGGAAAGGAAGACTGTGAGCTGAAGGGAGTTTAGGGTAGGGGTGGAGGTGAGTAGGCGGAGCCCTAGTGTGTAACAGGTGCTAGTGGTACTGAGGTAACCTGGAGGCCAGCAAGGGCTTTGATATGTTAATAGGCACCACAGGTCCCTTCTGCCAAAGCTAAGAGAAATAACTCTTTTGGTAGATGGGATCCAGTTTCACAAGTTCTTGAGGAATGTTAGCTTTTATCTAACAGCCAGAAATGCTCCTATAGTCCAAGTTGACATAATTTCTGGATATATGTGCTGCTTTTTGGAGTTTGAAGAATTGGAGTTTTGTTTGTATGTAACACAAATGCATAATGTGGTAGGTTTTGACTGCTGTAAAAGTACCATTGCCCTGCGAAGGGACATATCCATCACCTTACCATTTCCCATTATGCCCTTTGTAACCCTCCTTGCCAACCCCTTCATCAGCTTCTCCATCCTCTTCGTCTCCCCAAACCAACACACAGCTATTACAAATTTGGAAACTCAATCCCTGTGATGTCCTGTTTTGGGATCATGGGCACTGCTTGTGATTTTTCTTGATCACCTGTATCAATACCTTCCCCAGGACCATCTATCATATCACATTTATTTTCCTCATTTGCTGTCCCCAGAATTTTAGGAATATTAATTTGGGTACTGATATGAAAAATACCATATATATATATATATATATATATATATATATATATATATATATGTGTGTGTGTGTGTGTGTGTGTGTGTGTGTGTGTGTGTGTGTGTGTGTGTGTGTATGTGTTTTAAGCGGATTAACCAAACAGCAGACCAGGCCAAGGTGATTCCACGTGGGAGAGGTTTATTGAGTGGGTAGGAATAAAGAGAGTGGTGAAGTGGGTAGGAGGGCAGAGAAGAGGAAATAGAGAGAAAGAGGCAGGGAGGGGGGAGAAGAGAGAGAAGAAAAAAAAAGAGCAAGGAGGGGGTGACTTCCTAATTTATATGGAAAATGACGGCACACCATTGAGGGTGGGGACTGAGCCAAGTGTATTGTGAGATTGAAGGTCAGTCAATGTCCTGGCAATGCTGGTCAAGAGTCACATAGGCAGGGCCTGGAGTGTCCTGGTGCTAACTTTCCTCCCTTCTTGTTATCATAAAAAGAAGGGGAGAAAAAGAGAGGGGAGACCAATGGTGAAGAGGGAATGGGGGCGTTGTGTCTCTTAGGCTACTTCCTGATGTTTAGGGGTGTCGTCACTTTTCAGGGTATATCTGGTCTTCACCATTGGAATCTGTTTGGTAGTTGTCTATGGGCAGCGGCTGGTAATCCTGTAACAGGAGCTGATTAACAGTTTGGTTAGAAATTTTTTGGACTTGTCGTTGAAGGAATGTAGAGACAAGATTAATAAGACAAGGAGCAAATAATAATGCCAGGAAGATGACCAGAAAAGGTGTTATGGGTGGAAAGATCCACTTCCATCTGAGGTTCTCAAAGATACCAGAACTGGATGTCTCACAGTTACTGAAGTCTCTTATGTCTGCCTGTAGTTTCTGGATTTTATTTTTCACTATTCCTGATTGATTGACATAGAAACAGCATTCTTCCCGTAGGAATAGGCAGAGGCCACCTTCCTTAGCTGTCAAGAGGTCTAGTCCTCGCCGGTTTTGAGGCACCATGGCTGCCAAGGAATCGATCTGCTTTTGGATAGTAAGCAGTTTAAATGAACAGCAGGGAAAAGATGAAAAGGCCATAACTAATCCAGTGTCTCGTCTAGCGAGGTCGGGTTTGGCTACTGGAGTGAAGCCTCATTCTCTAGGATGGGAGACAGAGAACTCTATAGAGGGAGATAGCGTCTGTAATCCTTTATACGTTAAGAGCTGTGACAAGTTATGAGAGGAGAAGACAGTTATAGGTCATCCAAAGGTTAGTTTCTTTGACAGGTATGCCACAGGTGCAAAAGAAGGTCCTATTTGGTGGCCCAAGGCTCCAAGGGCAAATCCCTCCTTTTCTGTTACATAGAGGGAAAAAGGACGAGTCAGGTCAGGAAGATGTAAGGCCAGGGCCCTAAAGAGGGCCTGCTGGAGCCTTTGAAAGGGCTATCCCAGAATCCCTGAGGTAAAACAGTCCAGGTCAGTAGGGTAGAAAAGTGGGTATCAGGATCTGTCCAGGTAAAAGCAAGTATGTTTTCTGACTGGACATCTAAAGGGATAGAGAAAAACGCATCCTTAAGATCTAGGACTGCAAAATGGGAAGTACCTGAGGGGATAGTAGAAAGAAGTGTGCAGGGGTTAGTCACAACTGGGTGGAGAGGCACCACTGTAGAGTTAATAAGTCTGAGATTCTGGACTAAATGATAGGCACCATTGGGTTTCTTTACTGCCAGTATAGGGGTGTTAAAAGGAGAAGAGGTAGGGCGAAGGAGTTTCTTTCTCAACAGGTCAGAGATGATTGGCTTGAGTCCCCTGAGGCTCTGGAGAGAGTGAGGGTATTGAGCCTGGGTGATATACCTGGTAGGGTCCAACAATTGGATGACAACAGGCAAATGGTCAAGGGTCACATAGTTAGGTGGGGTCCAGAGTGTCCTGGTACTAACAGGTATGAATTTATTGCTTTCCAGCACTATAAACATTATTTGAATTTTTGAGAGCTTAGTACAACCAGAGCAATTCCCTCTGAGTTCTTCATCTGGATTCATTTACTTGCTTCATTTATGTTGAGGTTTGTCACTATTTGTTCATTCTTCTATGTGCTGAGCACTATTCCACTGTATGGATATAGCACAGTCTGGCTATGCATTGCCCTGGTAATAGGCATTTATTCTACTTCCAGCTCTAGGTGTTACAATGAAGGCTGTAGCGAATATTTGTATACATCTTAGGAGAATAAAGCAATGGCCATAAAAGAGAAAAGAAAATAATTGCAAGGCGTCTACCTGAGAAAAAAAAGCTTGCGTCCAGAATGTTAAAGAACACTTAAACTTCAGTATCAGGAAAGCAATCTACCTGATAAGAAAATGGGCAAAAGATTTAAACGAGAATTTCATAGAAAATGATACAGAGGGAAAAAGTTTCCATAGGAAAAGTACCTTGATATCCTTGGTAAATAGGGAAAATCAGTATCAAAATCAGGCATCACATGTATCTACAATAGAAGGGTTTGGAAACCTTCTCAAAAGCTTTCCACTTGCCATGCCATGTTATGGTTATTGGTTTGTTCTCTCCCTCTCTGTGAGTTCACTTGTGAAAGCCAGATATTGGGGTTAGGTGTTCTCCTCAATTGCTCTCCACCTTATTTTTGGGACAGGTTGTCTCATAGATCCTAGCACCCATAACTTCCTCTAGACTCACTGGCCAGCAAGCCCCTGAGATCCACCTGTCTTCTACACCAGTGCTGGAGTTAGGGACGTGTACTACACTCGGGTGCCTGGCTTTCTTACGTAGGTTCTGGGGGTCAGAACTCAGTCCTTACTCTCATACGGTGAGCACTCAGTCCTTCCACTCATACGGGGAGCACCCTGCTCACTGAATCATCTTCTCAGCTTCTTGCTTGTTCCTTTCACTGGAGTGCAGATGTAAGCAAGTTGAGTTTAGAGGAACTTTTACAACCCTTATTTTAAAATATGTGTATATTTCTGGATATAAAACAACGCAATCAGGGAGCCACTGGTGTAGGGTTATACTTATAGCCCAAACCCTTGCAACCAACACCAACTTAGGGGCATTTCTTGTATCTGGATTTATTTGGAGTCAAGCATCATCTTGCACATAGCCAGCCAACCAGCCCTAAATTACAGCCCTGCTAGTGGGATGAATCCTGCCAAAGAGATAAAGGAGATAAAGGTAAAGAGAACACTAGCTTTAAGTGGTCAAGAAATCTCTTCCCCTGTGAGTTCATCTAGCACAATGAATGCCCACATTCCTGCTGTGGGAGGGGGGTTCTCTGAATTCTTGTGGCTTTGAACGCTGCCCAGTGGTTCATTCTATAGCAGGTAAACTCTGATGACTTCTGTTTGATTTATTTTCCTTAAAGGTTTTGTCTTGGCATCAGCATTAGGTCTTGTGTCTTGAACTTACAAGTTGAATCCCATGGATGAAGATAAACAAGAGTAAATATTCCTGAATTTGAGCATCACCAAAGATTATCATTAACAACAACAACAAAACCAAAAACCAAACCAAAACAAAAAACAAAAAACAAAACCCAAACCTAAAACCCAAACCCAAAACCAACCAACCAACCAAACAAGCAAAAAAAAAAAAACCCCAAAAAACAAAAAAACAAAAAAAACAAAAAACAAAGATGAAAATACTATAGTAGCACCTGTCCAGTTTGGCATGATTTTTTTGAATTTCTGGTAAGAGATTTTCTAAGATTCCCTCTGGATTCTCAGCCTGCTGCCAATCTCTATGCTTCTCAACTCATGGCGAATATCTGTGGGTCCATTACCTCCATGGGGGAGCCTCTCTATATCTGTTTTTATATTTATGTATGTATATGAGACTATGAGTTATTTAAAGAATCTAGGTCTGATTTATTTTTGTCCCCTCTCAATTTACATTTATAGCTTAACCTAATATGGTATTTGTATAAATTACACACAGTTTGTTGTCCTACATATGATTCTTATACTCTCAAAAAACTCAAGAGCTGTTTAATACATCAAAAATAATTCTGTCTTATTCAAGTTATCAGAGTACTGGTATTATCTTTAGAATGGAATAGTAAAAGCTTTTAAACAAAGCATAAAGGCTATCTCCTCAATATACATTGTTTTTATGTAATTGTATATTCCTTCTACATACTATCTATCTACCTAATATAATATTTGCATATAATTAGCTATATACTATATAGAAAAGGAAATGAAAAGTGTATTGCTAACAGGCAAGTGCATGTGGTATAACATCTTTTGGGGAGACAATTTGTCAAGTTTAAATTTCCTTTCATTTATTCTGTAATTTTTGAAATTAAAATATTACATCATTATCTCCTTTTCATTTCCTCTCTTCATTTGCTTCCTTATGCCTTCTCCCTGGCTCTCTCTCAAATTCATGGCCTCTGGCTTCCTTTTTTTCTTTAATTGTTGTTATACACAAACACATCTGATATCCTTATCTCTATGAAACAACAAAGATTAAAAGGTTTACTAGGCTCTTCTACGCTCTTAAAGAATGTGCTATGTCCCTTCTGGTTAAACAAGAAATATAGCTCAGTATCCACTTTTCCTCTTTTTATGGGGTGTTATTTCTAAGCCTTTCCCCCTTGTCAGACAGTATTTTGCTAAGCAGCCCAGTCTGACTCCAAACATACTGTGTCCCTCCTGTCTTAGTGTCTCAGGGGCTGGGATGACAGGTATGTGTCAGTACACCCACCATTCTAAGATTTTACAGGTCAGTTTAAATGCAGTGTTCATGTTTAGCGTGGGTTGACAATTTTGTTATTGGTGATTTAATTTCTTTGCGTGGGATAGGATGAGAATGAGTTATCAATATTGCTGGGCCGATGTGTTTATAATAAAGCCTTTTCCTTTCTACGTAAGATTATTTTCTTATTTATGGGTATTACTTAATTGCCTTGGAACAGGGTTTTCAAAAGGCGTGTGCCATATATTGTACCTCCAGAAATGCATGAGTGTTCCTAAGAGAATGTAATAGCTTTCAGAAATTGACTTGATTGCGAGTCAATTACGTGGGGGTGTGCAGAGGAGGGTTGGACGGATAGTTATTGATTCGGTCTTTGACACTAGCTAAAGATCAGCTTCTTGCTGTGTTCATCCTATTTTCACTATTTGCTTATTAAATAAAGCAGAAGTTTAAATATAGGGGAAGGCAAATAATTCCTTGCTCCAGCCGGTGTTCTGGAGAAGTTATAAGTGCTGATTGGGAATCATAAGAGTCCTGTGATTCTGTGCTCTCTGGAGAACTCATAAGCACTGATTGGGAATCAAGAGTCCAGTAATTCGTTGCTCTACTTTTTGCATCAAAGCTTTCATTTGGCACTTAGATATTCCTAATTATGTGGAAGTATGGCAGATAACATCCTGATTAATTTATTTTTTTTTTCTGGTATGTGATTTTCATTGCTTGCAATATTGCTGCCTAAATCTCCTGAAAAAATGGAATTGAAGGGATTTAGTGTCCATCTCTCAGTTAAGCACAACCGTCTAGTTCCTAATCTAAGACATTCCTTCATTCAAGTTAAACAGCTTTTTGGATCCATGGCTAGAGAGGTGCCACTTTAATAAGGATAAATGAAACGGCAATCACCAAGGTGGCTTTCAATTCTTAATGTGAGTAAGGAAAGACTCAAGGGAAATGATAAAGGAGACAGTGAGGTCTGCCCGTCACCTTTCTTTGGAATAGGCTGTTGGTTATCTGTATGAAACAATTAGTATTTTCTTCATTTTTACTGGATTTCTCTGTCTATCTGACTGTCTGTCTGTCTGTCTGTCTCCTCTTCTCTATCCACTCATCATTTATCTCTGTCATCATCGGGTCATCTATATCAGTTCTTTGACTCTCTGCTCTAACAGCCCTGCTTTCCCCTCTGCTTTGTGATTCTGGGGTTCGAGCGTTTTTTTTTGTTTTTTTTTTTCGGGGGGAGGGGGAGCTAGCCCATCCTTAGGTTTCCTCACTGGGAGGGATAAAGCTTAGAAAGGCACTGTAAGCAGGAGCTGTGTTACTCTGTGCTTTTCTCCCTTCTGCAGTCAGTGAGTGGGATGCCCAGGAGTCTAATTCAAATCTCCCTGAGAGTCTCTGGGTAGACCCTTAGGAGGAAACTTTCTGCAGGTAAATGGTGATCTATTGTTACCCAGTGAATGGTTTCCTACTGACTAACTTTACCTTAGTGCATCCCAGAGCAGTTTGTCAGCACCAGGATAGCTCACTTGCAGAACAACTGAAGCCCACACTGACCTGTGATATTCTCTGTCCTTCTGGGTTTTCTTCTCTGGTTAGGACTAAGCATTAGCCTTTGTAGAGAGCTGGGCTTCTGGAGTTTTACTTACTCTTTCAGTTCCGGGGGGCATAACTGCTTCCAACGTGTTCTATGAGAGTTTTATGGTTAGTAGTTAACCATTGTTTACTGGCTAAGATGTTTTCATCTAAAAATCTTCCTATTAAAATTCTTACTGGGTTTTGCGTTTGTTTTTCATGATGAGATCCCGATTGATTCAATAACAAATAGTCCATGAACTCTGGTTTGGTGCTAACATAGTGAGACGCTTGTGTTATTCAGGTTTTCATTCCTGTGAAAAGTCCAAGAGAGAACCAAAGAACCAAAGGCTTATCTGAGCTTATGGTTTCGGAAGCTCCAGTCCATGACTCTCTTATTCCTTTGCCACGCCCTGTGATGAGAGGATCATGTGATGGTGGGTGTGGTGGTGGTGGTGGTAGTGGAGGAGGAGGAGCAGGAGGGAGAGGAGGAGGAGGAGGGAGAGGGAGAGAAAGAGGAGGCTGTTTATCCTGTGACAGCCAGGAAGCAGAGTCGTACAGTAAAACCCCAGGGCAGGGTACAACCTTCACAGCCCAAATCTGGCCTCACTGTCCACAGTCCCACCACGTCCCAAAAGCTTATTTGAAATTTGAACCCATCAATGGAATAGCTCCTTGATGAAGGCCGAGCTCTCATGAACCAACCACTTCCTCAAACTGCCTCCTCCCAAGTCCCAGTCCCCCACCCCAGCTCCCAACACTGCTGTCATTTAAAACCCAGCCTTTAATGTGTGAGCCTTTGAGGGTGACATTTCATAATCAAATCACCACATTACTGGAGAAGTGGTAGCAAAGCCGGTACTCTACGATAAAGTTCCTTTCTTCCAACATTCCCTCCGTTTCCGTGTAATAATCAGATGAGGCGCTGGGAAGCGCTGTTAGGATGAGAGCCATGAGGTAGGATTAAAAATAGTTCTACTTAAGAAAATGTTATTGAAAACCAAAAGCCCATAGCAATTAGCTTGAGGAAGAGAGGAGACTGTCTCAGCAACCAGAACAGCTGGTGTTAACTCAGGATCGGTCAAGGTGATTCAAAAAGAAAAGAAAGAGAAGCCCAATCCTGACTGTAGCAGGCTGTCATTCGCACAGACAGTGAAGGGCAGCAGAGACCGCGCCCAGTCGCAGGAGCTTGGCTTCTGTAGGCAGAAGAGAGAACTTTGTGGTGGGAGATTCCATCTAAAGTCCTGTACCCTTTCAGTCTCAAGAGTTGCAAATGCTAATGGGGCCTTAGTATGTGGATCTCAGGAGCGTTATGTCACGTCATGTCACATCCCACCAAGACAACGTTCCTGCGTGGAGTTTCTTATCCCACTTGAGGCTTGTGGGTTATAAGTCCTTCCTTCAGTTTGTCTAGGAACTGGAGTTAGATTTAAGAACGGCATGTTATAAGGACTGCAACAAGAGTTGGATAGAAGAGGAGAGACGAACACGGGTTTCTCCAAGTAGGCTCAGCCATGCTAGGAGTTCCGATTTTACCCAGTATCCCCAGGGAACACCGAGGTATTGCTAGCAAAGAAAGACTGGGATCATAGATTTAGTACTTCTGTAATTTAAAATGATAGTTCTTAGTCCCAATCTATATCTGAAACACACAGGATGTTTAAAAAGAATGCGCGTGCTGGTCTGAATGGCGGTGCTCCCTCAGATTTTGTATGTTGGGTCTCTTTGGAGGTGCATATGTAGAATTTTAGTATTTGAAGACTGACACAGTAGGATCAGGAATTAGAGGTCAGACTGGGCTAAATAACAAAACTCTGTCTCAAAGCAAAACGGAAATGCAAATGCTGGGATCTAACAGACAAAGCCCCACTCTCACAGAGAGAAAAAAGACTGATCCCAGAGAGTTCCCATGTTCCTTCACAGGAAGGCGCAGCCAGAGGGTACCTTCTAAGCAACCTTCAGCAGCTGCAGTCTGCTTGGCTTCTAACCTGATGGACACCCCCCCCCCCCGGGATTTGGAGGATTATATTTCTGTTCTTGTTACCTAGTTTGAAATATTTGCTACATCATCCCAGTCAGACTAAAGCAGTGGGCGAAGGCGACAACAGACTACATCGATCTTTTTGGGACTCAGTTAAAGTTGTCCAGGCGATTTCAATGTACAGAAAAATTTTCGAGTCATTGATCCTGAGAAACAAAAACATAAAAGCATAGCAAGGTGACTATTAAATAACCACTAACCAATAAAGTCTGACATTGGAGAGAAGGCTTTCCAGCCTACGGATGACTTCAACTAGTACTCAGGGCTGCTTGTTCTGTCAAAATCACACAGAACGCCAAAATGCACAGATTGGGCATTTTTCATAAGCAAAAAGTGGCTATAGGTGGCAAATATTTCTTTGTGTATTTCCTCCAGTATTCACTTACGTAAAGGGTGCTGTCTCTGTGGAACTGGGCAAATGTTTAGAATAAAGAAAATAAACACGACATAGTGCTGTCTAATTGGTTTTCCTTCAGTTAAAAAAATGGCTTTAGATAAACAAATATTTGCCTAGTAAATAAACGAATGACCTCTTTGTAATTAGATTCCAATTAAACAAAAATAAAGGAAGCATATCTGTGGCCTCTTCACTTCAGGAAAATTAATTAAACATTAGTTTCTCATCTGATATTAACCTCAAGATAAAGCAGTTCTTGGAGCCGTGTTTGACTAATTTATGAAAATCTATATTTAGCAGGAGGGTGAGGAGTACCAATACCTTTGATTTATTTTTTCCCCCTGGCACTTAAAACGAACACCGGTTTCAAAAGAGTCTTAAGCCCCCTTCAGCCGCACAGCTGTCTCCATTGCTTTTCAACCTGCTGTGTGACCCCCGAACCACACAGTTTATGTTACTTTAGAGACCGAATCAGACGCACCGCCTCTGGAGACCACGCAGGTTGAAGAAAAAAAAATCATTAGGCTTTGCATTATAGAGACATTACGGGGAGCAGGGGTTGAAACCACAATGTAGCCGCAGCAGAACAGCTAATCTCAGTCAAATGGAACACGGCTCTTGTATGCTGATTACATGTCTTGACAGGTGATGCAAAACGGAATTGCTGTCTAGAGAGAGTGAATTAATTGATTATCGGGGGGTATTTTAGTCCCTATAATGTGGCTGGAACATGAAAATTAATGCTATTTAAATTCCTATTCAGTATCGAATCCCCCTACCGCAGCGTGTATTTCCACCCGCTTCACTTCTAGCCCTGTGTTTTACAAAGTGTTACTTTTTCCTTCAGTGGTTGGTTGCATGCTTGCAAATCTCTTCCATGAGAATAGGACCCCCTAGAGACTGCAGTGGCAAGCTCATTATAGAGTGCTTTTCTTTTACTTGTACCTGGTGGGAAACAGGGTGCAGAGCTGAGATGTGTGGTAAGTGCTTTTTGAATTATGTTGGGAAGAGCGTTGGGTTGATAGGTCATTCCATAAAGAAAACATGTGGCTGATTCCATGGTATTACAAAGTGCTCCAATACGCTGTAAAATGAAAGACTACAGCGTTCCCTGGGGTTCTTCTCCATCTTGTTTCATATACACTCAGCTTCCTCATACATATTCCGTAGTTAAATTACAATGACACGGGAAGCTTTGTTTGATGGTATCTGATTTTTTTTTATAAAGTAGCAATGAAATAAGGCCTAAACATAATGTATGCCACTTGGGTGGTATCTTAAATAAGAACCAAGAACAATTCTGACTGGGAAAACAATTGAAGAATGCTATCTTGCTTTGCTTCGTTTTTTTGAGGCAGGATCTGACTGGCCTTGGACTTATGAGACTCTTAAGTCCCTGGATATATATATCACCATTTCTGCTGAGAATGGAATTTTAATGACTGAGAGAATGAGGAAATCTAATTGTTCAGTTCATGCTCTGTAGGCCCCTTACGTGGCATTATAGTGCAGAGGTACAGTACCGCATCCTTCACGCCCCTGTCATTTACACCTGATGAGATTGTCACCACAGGAGAGGAGGTTTCCTGAAGAACATGAGGAGGTGAGCTCTGAGCGATCTGCAGCCTCAGCAAACGCATCGGTAGATTTGGGAGAAGACACCTAGTCTGATTTTAGTCAACACAAAGCATTCTCTGCTGTAGTGCCGATGTAAGTTCAGCTTCAATGGAGGTACTTTCTTTAAGAAAGAGTTTAAGAAAGAGTGCTCATTATTTCTGAAACAGCTTATTCTTTTGTTTGACAGCTTGAAAGATTTGATAGATTCTAATTATACCGGAGTTAAAATCGAACATGTAATATCTGTCTATTGGTGTCGTGTGACTTTTCTTGAGAAAATGCGAACAAATGATTATTATTTAGCCCAAGTAGGAGACCAATAACAGACCAAGGGAAGAATTCCACCCAACTCTAACTTGGTGAGCCTTCGAGTTTCTTAGGGTTACTTACAGGACGTTAGGTGGTCTAAAGGCAGCCACATTACTGAAGGCCCTCCTGAGCGTGGGTGACAGGTTAAAGGAGCTGAACCTCTAGAAGGCCCCTACTCTACTTTCAGGCAGCTTGGTTGGTCAGAATCTCCTGTCTTAAGCAATTTCTTTCTGCTCTTGTCACTTTGGGGAGGAGACTTGCAAATCTTCTCTTTCAGGAACTATCTGAGCCTTGAAAGTCTTGTTTACTTCCCAAGTTTTCAGAGTTCCTCTCCTGCTTCCCAGAAGGAATGCTTTAATTGGAAGGAAACAGATACACAAAACTCTACACTTCCTCTGACTCTTATATTCCTTCCGTTCCCTTCTTCCATTATATCCCCTGAGCCTTGGACACGGTGATCACTGATGTCTGACCGCTTTCATCCATCTGAGGATGAACACTGGGCCACGATGCCAGAGCAGCAGCCACTATTCTAAAAGCTTAACCAGTTCTATGTTTCTATCTGCCCATTGCAGAAGAAAGCTTCTCTCCATGACCGAACAAGGCTGACAGCTCCATTAATTTATGGGTTTAAACATAAATCTTTAGAAGGGAATTTGACAGACACATCATATCCATTTGAAAGAGTGACAGAAGTTGCCGCCTCACTGGAACCTATGACATCTACGGCCACAGGCTTTGGCCTTGGCTTACGGTATCAGAGGTGAGTTCTTTCCTGGTTGTATCCAGCACAGTCATACCATGAATTCGCCCTTTGGTAAATTGTGTCTGGGATGTTGGTGGTGTAGCACACATCAGCACAACCATTGGTAACTGTTCCCCCCCCCCNACTCATGTCTGTATCTTTCATCTCTTCTTGTTTGCCTTAGTACTTTCTGAAGCTAATTTACATGCTAATTCAAGGTATTTAGATATACTAAGGCCTCACCTACTTAGTAGAAGTCATGTCCCACTATAGGGCCCAGGAAAGGCATCTCATTTCTTAGCTGTCCTGAGGTCCCTGTGGAGTTAACCTGAGTTCTCCTGTGAACACAGTCCTATCTGGCCTAATATTCTGCTCATAAGATATTGCTCTTTGGATGCCAAGCTCTTTAAGTAATGTCTGATTTCCCTCTGCTTTTCTCTCTCTCATCTTTCATATTCATGGGGACCTCAGCCAGCAGAAACCACTCCTTTCTAATGGCTTAGATAAGACAGTCCTCCAGAAAGAGATTTTCCTAGTGTTACCTCAGTTTATACATCTTTGTGTCAAGGGGGAATAGGATGTTATATCACTCTGTTTCTTCATTTTCATGGCAAGATCCTATCTGGCCTATAACATTAGAGGCTACAATGTGAGGGACTCTTCCATTCTTGTTTAAAGATTTCCTCAATTCAAACAGTTTAGATAGAAGGTATTTCCTCTCCACTATCATTTCCTATAGGGTAACTATTGTGGCTCTTGTCTGCATGATGAATCACAGCTACCCTGCTTTCAGATTGAATGATATTGCCTATATTAAAGGGTTAATGTGAAAGCTCATACCATACATTGAATATAATATAACTTTGGAAAGGTGCTGTGCCTTGAGAAGCTAAATAATCGTTGTTATAGCTTCCTCAGCTATATGCTATATATGCTTCCTCAGCTATATTCCTTATTCTTAGCAGCTAAAGAAAGAAAGGGGAGAGCAGAAATGGTGTTTGAAAGTGATACAAAATACTTCATGGACTTTTGTGATTCTGAGCATAGCTTGTGGTCATTACTGAATAACACCTAAGCCTTTTGTAGTTCTTTTCAACTGATGAGAATATTTCTAGGAGACTATTGCACCTTCTTTAGGATTATGGAACTCTGAAATGTTTCTCTTTCAAGCCACATTCAGGCAGATGGTGATTTTCCTTTATGTTTCTCTAAAAACCCCTTTGTTGTTGTTGCCAAAGAGAAATTGCAAAATTCTTCTTATACAATATAATTCTTTCAGTTCAACATAACATCATTTCCCTCCTCCTCCTCGTCCTCTTTGTCTCCCTCGTCCTCCTCCCCTTCGTCCTCCTCCTTCTTCTCCCTCTCCCCCTCTTTCTCTTTCTTTTTCCTCTTCCTCCTCTTCCTCCCTTTCCTCCCCCTCCTCTTCTTCTTCTTGTTAGCTTTAATCATACATGTTTTTCAGGACAGGGGTTGGATGATTTTCCTGTGAAAGAACAAATAGTGAACTCCTTTTAGACTTGGACATAAGTTCTGTGTCACCAACATCTTACTCAGCTGTCATAGTGCAATAGCAGTCCTAGGCTTTCATATGCATGTACACATGCACAGACACATACATACATACAATACATACATACATACAATACATACATACATACATACATACAATACATACATACATACATACATACATACATACATACATACACCTCTTTCTCTCTCTCTCTCTCTTGCTCTCTCTCTCTCTCTGTCACATGATCGAGAGTGGCTGCATTCCAGTGAAGAACTGGATGGGTTTGGCCTTTTGGCTGTATCTAAATTTGCCATTGTCATCCCTTATTTAGAGCATGGCTACTTAAACTGTGGCCTGCAGAATCTAAGCATTTTATCATCATGTGGGAGTCCTTGGAAAGTATAGGCTCTGGCTCTACCCTAGCCTGTTGTCTCAGGATCCGTGTTCTTAAAAGATGTCCAGGTGATTCATATGCATTTGCATTTGTGAAGCCATGGCTGCAGATGGATAGCACAGGGAGACATCTGGGAGTGTGTTGTATCATGCTCAGTGAGGTTGGCTGTCTTCTCCGAGTGTAACTGTGAGCCTTTTGCTCCCCCTGCTACATCCTCACCCACTAACCGCATGCTCTGCTTCGGCTGTCAGCTTGCCTTGCCACCTCCTCAGCCTAGCAGCTGCTCATTCCCCAGTTTCTGTGTCCTCATGGGAGGTTGTTGGGAACTCGTCAGATGAGAGGACTTGGGCTTGCTTGCATCTCTGCTGAATACATGGTGTGCCTTACTTACAAGGCAGCCCAGCGTATTAACCCCCGCCCCCCCTGGCTGCAGTATCTCTTTTAAGAGTCAAATGTAAATAGAAAAGGAAGTCCAAGGCACATTTTTCCGTACATACTGGGATATAGGATATTATATGCAATCATTATTAACTTTTTAGTAATGTAATATTGGCAGTGAGCTTCTTCCTCAGAGATGCCCATCAAGTGGCTGCCATTTCTTTCTCATATCATGGCTGCCCTCTGCCCTTGGTGAAGCCAACGATCATCAAAAAGACCAATGAGTTTATCCATCGTATGTTAGACTGGCAAGTCAAAATTAACAGAAACCCTCAGGTATGGACAATAAGTTATGGAGATGTTAAAGGGCCAGATCCTGATGGGCCACACCAGTTAGGGAGCAATATGAAAACAAATCACACCCCCCTTAGCAGCTTCTAGAAGTTTCTAGTCCATAAAGTCAAGGAACTGGAAGTGTTGCTGATGTGCATGAAATCTTATTGTGCTGAGATCTCTTACAACATTCTCTCCAAGAATGGCAAAGCCATCATAGAACAGCACAGCTAGCCTTCAGAGTCACTAATCCCAACGCCAGGCTGTGCACTGAAAAAAAAAGAGTAGATGGCTCATGTGCATATTTTATTTGTGCTTAAGTAAAGCCACAGAAACTGCAAAGATAGATAGATAGATAGATAGATAGATAGATAGATAGATAGATAGATAGATAGATAGTAGATAGATAGACCAGCAAGTCTAAAAAGAAGCACTCTGAGATTGCTGGAGATTGCGAGGCAATTGAGCTGTTTCAGAATTTTCTTAAATGGAACCCAGAGGCCTTAATTATGATGTATATTTCTTCAGGTGAAGCTTTCAAATAAATCATATAGGCAATTATATAATTTTCCTGCTGTTCCCCACCCCCTTACCTTTATCCTTCCTTATTAATATAGGTTCCTCTCATAAAAAACTGGCCCATACTGGGTTGATTTGCACAGGTGCAAGCTGATTATTTAGCCTTGAAATCTGATTACAAGTCTCCCTAGAAGAGCTGCCGAGGCTGTACCGAATATCCTGCAGCAGAGGATGTAGAAAGTTGGTTTTGGCTCTCACTGAGCAGTTGCCTGTCTTCATTATCTAACAACTTTTCCACCTGGAGCAGAGCATCTTCCATGTAGCAGCTTCTCAGTAAGTATTTATTGCAGTCCTGCCTTCTTGTAGGGCAGTATTCCATACTTGGTAGCGCTCAGTCCTCAAATAGCTTATGGTAATTTCTACTTATGACTTCTGTCTTGTGGAACCCTATGCAGGAGATAATGAAACTAAATATAATTTACTGAGTCTTGCACGATACTTTGGTTTCCTCGTTTAGCCTCTACTATATGCAATTCCTATTATTTGTCCCTAGTTTAAAGGTGAACAAACCAAGGCTTTGAAGGAGCAACTTGTTTGAAGTCCAAGAATTAGAAACAGAAGGGACAGAGAATTGAATCCAGGCAGCACAATTGGAAAGTAAATGTTTACCACTGACATGGCACAGGACTAGCGGCAGAAATTTAGCATGCTTTGGGATTTTCAGTGGCTAGCGTTTATAGAAAATTGCAAGGATCTGTTTCAAAGTGACTCCTTGTACTCTTGTGGCTTATGTACAGGAAAGCATTGTTCATGGGTCATTAGCAAAGACACTGAAAGCTGATGCCGACATCCTTCTCATCCCACTAAAGTGCAGTAATGCAAAAATCCTTCAAGTTGTCAGGGGCCTCATTACAATAAGAAGCATAGATCTGGTAAACACATAAGTAATTTTGGCTTCTGTGTAGGCTTAGTCTCCAAGGTCTCAGTGATCACCCTTCATGCCCTTCAGAGTGAAGTCTCCAGGCTTCTCACCAAAACCTCTAACATGGCCCCAGGATTGCTAACTGCATTTTGTTGTAAGCAATGCATTGATGGCATGGAAAATTGCTGCTTACAAGCCGCCATTCGAGCAACTGTGCTGACAGTAACAGACTGCTTCTGCCACCACAGGGGCAGGTCTCCTAAGAGCATGCATGATTCTCGAAAATTAGAACAGCCTGTTCACCTTGAATGTGTGGAAATTGACATTCTGTGTGGATTTCTGTAGTCATGAGCCTGGATAGTTGCCTGAAGCCCTGCTGTTTCAGGCAGTTACTGAGGCCGGAGAAGCTGGGGGGAGGGTGAGAGAGAGAGAGAGAATGAGAGAGAGAGAGAGCAAGCAAGCACAGTATCTCAGTCATTCTGTAATACTAAATCCGAGAAAGATGTAAAGAACAATACACACGTAGCCCCTTCTTCCTCTGAGAATGACAACAAATCCTTATTGCTGGGCCTATGACACAAAGGCTGTCTTTCTGAGCTGGATAACAGAGGGACATGAAATCGTTCTATGCTGTGTAAGTGCTGCATAAATGCAAGGCAGGTGCCATCGTTAGCCACCTTGGAATAATATGGTTATCGTGGGCCGACTTCTAGCAGAAATGCTGCATCTAAGCAAACAGAAGAGGAAAGGGGACAGTGTGCTGGGGAGAGGAGAATGATACGCTAAGAGTTCTCTCTCAAGCGTCATATATAATAGGCTATTAGTAGGTAATTTCAGCCCAATTCAAACCAAACTATGGTAAGCTGCAGCACTCATCACCCCTTAATGGACAGGGGTTCCAAAACACCATGTTTACCATACTGTTTTGCTCCATGAGGTAATATGCAACTCGCCTAGGTTTCCCACACTTCTGTTGCTGTTTAACTACCCTTCTATTGACAGTTTGAAATTCTCATCGATTTGTTTACTCAATGGATAGTTACTGAACACCTACCATGTCTTGGGCTCTGGCTCATGTTTTGGTACAGAGATAAATGGGATCCAACTCTGCTCTGAGCACCTAGTGATAGATGGGTGTGACATACATATTCAGGAGGAGAGGCAGCCAGTGCTGGGAGGTTGGCAGAGAAGGATTAAAGGAGGAAGGGTCAGTTCTATATGATAGAATGCGGGGTTGAGGGATCTTAGAAAAGTCTGAGTAAAACTGCCTGAAAGTGGCAAGGGTCTCTAAGCAAGTTTTGCACACACGTTTGTGTATCTGATCCACCGTACTTGCCCTGGAAGGCAAGCTTGGTTTCCCTATTTACAAACACAAATTGATCACCTATTTTATGTCAGGCTCTGAGCTAGGAACTCATAGTCTAAACTAAGGGTAGATTTGTATTTATTGGAGGGGACTGCAACCCAGGATGGAATTCACAAATGTTATTTTGCTCTCAATTTCTTTCCTTCAGGTTCCTAACTCTTTCCCTCTCTCTATGGGACTAACTAGTACACAGATATCAGAACTCAGTAGAGTCATTACCGTTTTAGTTATTACTGACCTCCTGGGAAGATTGTACTTCCTAGCTGTGTGGGAGCACATGATGATTCCTGTCCAATAAGATGTGGGCATTGTCAGGTACACCCACTCTGTTCTGAATGCACTAGGTGACAAAGCTAGAACCAGGAGACTGTTTTGTTTTTCTGGCTTAGCATATGATACTATTGGTGTCAATGGACCTGTTCCATAGCCCATGGTCCCCAAGTAGTCATTATTTGTAGAGGCCTCTACTGAGCCACAAGGGGCTGTTAGGCACCATAGTATAATGTTCTGATGATACACTATTTTTGGGAAGGTGTCCACATTACCCTAACTCATACCATACTTCCTATCTACATGTATGTATTTCTTCCCTCTTTCATTAAAAATCCCATAGTATGTTACATTTAACAGATCAGGAATAAAAGTAAATGAACTATGTTATTTATTACATCACCATAAGGACACAATGAAAAGAAATGCTTGTGGAAATAATGAATAAGTAAATGAACCAGAAATTGTCACGAAGTAAAGGGAAATGTAGAATTGATGCAGTTCTTTGTATTGATACTGTCCCGAGTAAAACCTGGCATCTGTCAGGAACTTGAAAATATTCTTTCTACCCTTCCCCAATGGCTCTCTCTGTTTTAGTCCAGTTCAACCAAAATAATTCTAGCTCTAATAGGACAGTTTTCCCCAAATTAAGTTTTTTTTTCTTCTGGTGTGTTTAGTAGGAACAAGAGTTTTTTGCATAAATTTCTTTGTACTATCGCTGAATTTGCACCAACCCCTTTGTCTGCTTCATTGGGAAGTCCAGTTTGCTGAAATCCTTGGATGTGGATAGCAGCCCACAGACACTAGACCTTGAATGCCTAGAAATACACATGTCTCTAGAAAACACATCTTTGATGAAGATTCTTTCTTCTCTGCTCAGACATAACCATTTTAAGATTGTGTCTTGGAAAGATAACACTTGCTTCTTCCTGCTTGAATACTTTGTGTGTGTGTGTGTGTGTGTGTGTGTGTGTGTTATCGCAGCTTGGGAGGACCTCCCGCACACCCCAGGGCAAACTATAGCTGGTATACTCGATGGTGCTTTAGTGAAACGCCTATCTGTGTTCAGGAAACATCAAAGTTGCTCAGGCTTCTCAACAAGCTAAATGTTGACAGCTACAGCCAGGGGCAGGATGGGGAACTGTTCACCTCTCTGCCTCATGAACTAATTACAAAAGAACACGCGTCAGCTTCTTTGTGGGCCACAGGTATCACTGATCTCTGAGTCTTGGCACATTTGCTTGATCCATGATGACCTTATTTAGACAGAGAGACAGTAACAAGAAAGGCCTTGTACACTCACTGGCTTGTGCTCAGGAGGCCTGTGTCTCTTGAGAAGCGCAGGCAGGCTGGGTGTGATGGAGCCAGCACCAGGCAGGCCCTGCCAATCACTGCTCCCTTCCTTCCCCTATTCTTCTACTGGGCCTTGAGTTGAGTCTGACAGTCTGTTTCGCCTCAGGTATAAACTTATTTCCAGTTGTCCCTCTGAAGCCCGCTGAGCACTTATGCACAGAGGCACTGGCTGCCTCGCTGAAGCAATCATTGATCCGTGCTCACTGCCACCTCTCTTTGTTCCTCTGGCTTCCAGGACATTCATCTTGCTGCTAGTTTTTGTTTCCCTGAACATTTGTGATTGGCTATGTTGTGCTGCCGAATGACCATTCATCCTTATTTTCCAGCGACAAGGACAGTATCCTTTGACAATTAGGGGCAAACATATAAAAATAGCATGATTTATAGACAAAAAGTGCCAAAGGAGGGGGGCGAAAGTCCCCTGTAACCTCCATAATGTTAATTCATAGGCACTCTCACAAAGGCAGGAACTACAGAAGTGAAACGGTTTTTAATGTTGCTTCAATATTATGTAGAAGGATAGTTCTAGGTTAAAGTGGAGAAGACGCAGTGAGGCTGTGTTAACAGGAGGGTAGCTCTTGTTTTGGCACGTGTTCAGTGAGTAGGCCCAGTGGCAGAAAATGTAATGTCAATGAAGAAGGTGGTTCAAATCCCATTTAGCCTTGTGTGTCTGTGTGCCATGCAGAAAGTCTTCATCTTAGAGTTCACTGCTGGGAAGAGTTAGGGAGAGGGGGAGAGAGAGAGAAACACATCAGCATAGGTGTGTTAAGACAGCCTGTCATGCTAGAGTAGTTATGAAATTTAAGTGGCATGCATAATTAGTATCCTTCAAGCATTCAGGGAGTTCTTAAGTATGGTTTGACTTAGAAAAAATGTTTTTTTGACTTTATAGAAGAAGTCAAAAGTAATATCCATCCAGCAGAGATCATACATTAAATTGGAATTTTAACCTTTTTAGAGGCCTGTAACATGCAGTAATATTCTCTCCTGTGGTGTTGGGCAGCGACAGCAGCAAGACTTGGCCACCATTCAGCCCCATGATCACAGGGTGAGCTGGACTGGTTGGTAGGTAAGGTGTGGTGAATGCATTTTCAGTTCGTGTTGCTTTTGACTGAGAGATGTATGTATCTCAAGTTTCTTTTCTGGAGTCACATGACTGGAGACTACTGTTTCAACGGATCCTGATCCTGTTTGACCACTCAGCCAGTGGATTCAATCCAAGTACCAGTTATTGAGTACCCTTTGTTTGTTTGGCAAAGAACAACAATGAACCAGTCCTTAGGATGATGCTATAAACATAAAGACTTCAGAAACACTCGTTGCACTTGATTGAACAGTAGTTGTGGAAGGAGGCAGTTCCAAGCACTGGATGGAACCAGGCATTTGAGAACCTGAAGATGCAGAAACAAGTTTACTCAGGTCTTTCCTCATGAACCACCAATGATGACCTGAGACATCCAGCCTTTACCTTATACACTATAAGGACAGTTTCAGAATTCTTCAAATTCACAACTAATAACCTTGTGGAGCTTTGCAGCACTGTTTGGAGAAAACTTTTTTCATTCAGTATTTTATCCTTAGAAGATATGTGGCTACAGGCTTCTAACATTCTTTTGCATAGAATACAGTACCCTGAAGCCTACATCTCAAGTTTTCTCTCCTCTTGGTTTACAGATGGCTTAGGCTGAGTCAGAGCAAAACACTTATCAATCAAGCTTGGTCTTAGTGAGCACTGACATCCTGTAGTGAGGTTGAGTGAGGTTGAGTGAGGTTGAGTGAGGTTGTAGTGAGTTGGTTGGGCATCTCAAGCCCACCATGGGTCAAACGTGTAGACTAAGTCATGGTTTACTGGCTCCCATATCTAATTTTTGAGTAGAGTTCTGCATATCGAACACTAACAGAAGGAAACTTGTCTATTTCTGCTGCTGCACTCCATGACTTATGCACATCGCTTTCCTATAGAAGCCATAATTGTTCAGCAATAACTTATTGCTAACTCTCTACTTGGTGTGAACTTTCTAGTGTGCACAGACTGCTATTTGTATAGGTGTCTCAAAGTCACTTGCAAGAGGAGCTCGGAGCCATGATGCTAGGAGTGGAGGCTTTCCTGGGGAAAAAGAAACACCGTGAAACCTCTGATTTCCACTTTTTCTTTTGGGGTTGTTTTACACAAAAAGGACCTTTCTGATTATATTCCATTTCTGTGCTGCTAATTTCCTGAGACATGCCCAGTAGTCCTCCTTATCTTGCCTTTTACAATGTCAAAGAGGAACCAGAGTTATTCTTAGGAAAATCAGACGTAAGAATGGGTTTATCCAGCAGCAAACACTACAGTGTCAGGGGACACCATGATCAGAGAATAGAATAAGAATTGTGTGTCTTGGACTTACCTCTGATTGTCTAATGTTTCCTCATTCAGGGATCACTTGTGTGTCAAGGGGTGGCTAGTTCTCCAGCATAAGAAAAAGTGTGTGTGGGTTGGGGGTGGGATTTAGAAGCACAGCTTTGCTGTGTTTGTATATAACTGCAGGATCTTTTAAGCAATGACCTTAGGCTCCCCAGTTAATAAGAAGGACACAATACCAAACACTTCCCACTATGTACAATCATACCTTTATCTCATCTTTGTCCAGCATCGACAACATTGGAATACTCTTCACATAGTATCTTTTCACCGTATGATGGCTGAAAAATCTTCATTTGAATGCATGTTCTATTACACACCTCTTACCTAGTTATTCATGAAAGAGCTAAGATGGCCTGAGAATCAGGCTATGAGAAGATATCAGATGCTCAGGGTTGCCTTGGGTGCAACAGACACATTTTAAACACTCAGTAGCCACACATGGGGTTAGTGGCTTCTATTCAGATAGCAAAACTGGCTAGTGATCCTGCCATCATTACAGAAATTTCTATAGTTCAATGGTGCTCTGTGTTCTCGACATTATTTCTCAGATCTCAACTACCAAGTCCCCCAGGAAACAGAATTTAAGGTAGAAATTCTTACACACCTATAAGGGAGCAGGGGAAGTAATATTAGGCAAAGAAAGAGACGGAACAATTGTGTAGTTACAAAATGAACTTCAGTATACTATGCATTAGGATAGTCCTTTAGGTGTCTAGAATTGAGGCAGGGAACAGCTAGTGTGCAACCATTGGAGGTTGCTGCTCTCTGTCCTCCTACTGAGGAAGGGACATCACTTGGGAGAAATAGGTTTGTTTAAACGAGGGGAACCTGGGAAGGGACTCGGCTATGAGAAGTCAGCTGCCAGCATTGCTCATTCCTTGAAGGTGGCACCCTTCATGGCTCTGAACAGCTCTGCTGTGCATGCTTGCTGCCAATACGCAAGGATCTGGTGCTCCATCCCACTTTCTTCTCATGCTTCTGTCTAGAAGGGCTTTAAGAGTGAATCTTTCTTAACATCATTGTTACCTCTGTCTGTCAAATGACAGTTCTAGCAAGACAAAAGTAAATAATGGTAAAGTCATATCTCTATTATCTCTGTGATAAAATAAAATATCTTTAAAGATAAGAAGAAAAGGTAGAAAAAGTAGAAGTTGTTTGTCGGTTGGGCTAGCATTGGTCTTGCCCTTTGGCACTCCAATGCTGTGTGGTAATCACCCACCATCTCCAGATGGATTTGATCACAAGCAACAGAAAACAACTCACTTAACCCAGTCAAAGGGAATCCACAGGACAGCTACTATAGTATTCTGTGGAATCAAAGGTTAAGCTGACTGAATTACAGTATTAGGGAATCCTCCTCCCCCTCCTCCTCCTCAGTTACTTACTGTTCATCTTGTACCTTTATAGATAGAGCTTAATTAATGTAGAATTCCTGGCTATTTTCTTCACCTCACTTGCTTATCCCTTGGAATGGGGGAACATATCTAGTGAGTGTATTTGGAAGAATATGCTTGACCTGTTTGGCTTATCCTCTTTTTCTTTCTTCCCTTCTTTCATTCTAAATGTAGATTCTTGAGGAATAAATACATCCTGTTCTGCTGAGAGTCTGGGAGGCACATCCAGAGGACACCTGTGGTAGTCTAGCACTGCCTGCAGCTAAGGACTGGAAAGCCAGTCTTGTCATGTATTTCAAGCTAAAATCTCAAATTGTATTAAAAGGCTGTATATTAACTTATATATGTGGTGTCTCTCAATTGGCTTAGAATTTGGCCAGGAAAAAGAGATCTTCATATGATGCCTTCTGAACATTCAGTATGTCTCCTATCTCCATATCTATTGCAGTTCAGTCCTTTCTGATTTTCTGTGTGTACAGCAAGAATCACCATATTTTCACCATTCAGCTGTAGCCACTGGCAGCAACTGAGTCGCTGCCTCTGAATCACAAAACTAAATCCATCCAGTATGTTATTGGAGTGATTTGACTTTGCTGTGAAGCCCTGGGGAAGGGTACCTATGCTTGGTATAGAAATCTATATGAACTGGATGAGGAAATAGTAGTTAGAAAGTAGGGCAGCTGTACCTTCCTGAAGAAGTCTTCCATGGTAGGGGGCTACATATTCTAGATTAAGAAACCCTTTTCATTAAGCTGATCAAAAAAAACCTTCATCATGCTGCTGTTCCCCTTGCTGTTGCTGTGACTGAATTTAATCAGCGTTATAACTTCTGCTTAGAGCTGCTTATGTGTCTCATATGGACTTCTGAGAACTATTGGGTTAAATAATCTTATTTATTTCCCCAAAGATTATGTATGTACTATTTAATGTTTTGCTGGGAATTATATAAGAAGGGAAAGAAAAAGGAGGGGGCTGGTGATAGAAGCAAATATGTCATGAACAGAGTTCAAGCCAACATGGTAGTAAAACAATCACTGGACAAATTTATCATTAAATTACAAATTAGTTCTCATCAAGGGCCATACAATTAGAAGCTTTCAGTAGCTTTTCAGATGAACAAGTAATCTCTTTTTTGGAATTTTCCATAGTAAAATATATAGTCAAGTCACAGACTTCTCTTTGCCTTTAATTCTCAATAGCTCACATTCTCTAGAAACTTGAGCCAACTCCAAACAGGTTCCTTTAATAATCATTAAGGTCACATGACCCACACCACACAAAAGGCAAGGATATTGACGATGAGCCATCCTGTTGAGAAATTAATCTTCAATCAACACGTGTATATATGTCCTCTGGAAGTCACCATTGATATTTCATGATTTCTTTTCTTGTAGAACTAAGGGGCATGTTACATGTCAAGATGAAATCAATATGAAATTGATGGGCTGAGAGAGCTTTGGTCTTTAGGGCTTTGCAGTGGTGTAGCAACCAGATTTTTCTTTCCCCTGACTTACTGAGCAATTCTACTCACAGTAGCAAGGTCTCCACATACAATTTTCTTACATATTCCTTCAACTTCTCTTATTTTTATCAAGTCCTTTTTTTATTTTATTTTATTTTTTTTTATTTTTTTTTCAACTTTTATTAGATATTTTCTTCATTTACATTTCAAGTGTTATCCAGAAAGTTCCCTATATCCTCACCCCTCCCGGCCCTGCTCCCCTACCCACCCGCTCCCACCCCTTGGCCCCGGCGTTCCCCTGTATTGAGGCATATAAAGTCTGCATAACCAAGGGGCCTCTCTTCCCACTGATGGCCAACTAGGCCATCATCTTCTATATATGCAGCTAGAGACACGAGCCCAGGGGGTACTAGTTAGTTCATGGTTATTCTTCCACCTATAGGGTTGAAGACCCCTTCAGCTCCTTGAGTACTTTCTCTAGCTCCTTCTTCCTTGGGAACCCTATCAAGTCCTTTTTAACTTCTTTATCATTTTCTTTCTTTTTCAAAAAATGACAGTGTAAATATGATTAATGAGAAAGATGGACAATTATTCATCATTCCATCATGGTAACATTTTAGGTTACTTCCCACGAGTTTACTGAAGTTTGAAACGTAAAATTGAGTTCATTTTGTATCTGTAACTTTATTTGCACTATTATAGAAGGGTCAACTGTGATCATCTAGTTCTCTTTTAACAGAGCTCTTAATGACTCTTCCATTGTTTCTTCTGTAGACTTTGTTTAAAAATGTTTATTTTTATAAAAGGTTCTGGAATTCTTGTACTTGTCTCTTGTAGTGGGGTGGTTCTCATGCTTTGATCATTAAAAAAAAAAAGAAAGAAAGAAAAAAGAAAGAGGTGGGACTTACAGGTTCCCACAGACTAGGAGAGAGGAGACAGGAAGAGAGAGTAAATATTCTTGGGGAAGAGAAATGGAACAGACTCAGAGCTGCTGGGGAGAGAGCTTCCAAAATGTAGGTGGAAAAGGAAAGTGGCCCACTTGGGCAGCAAGACCAACGGACTTCATAGAGAGCAACCAGGTAACTAAGCTGAGGGAGGCTTAGAAAAGCCCGCCACTGAGCCAGGAAGGCAGGTTAAAAATGAGCTCATGTATGTATGCCTTTCGTCCAAGGATGTGTGCCTGCAACTCAGGAGCTCAAAGTGGGGCAGCCAAAAACTCTTGCTACAGTCTCTAAATATACACTCACAAACACACTCATTATGCACACACACACACACACACACACACACACACACACACACACACACACACACTTCCTCTTCAGATTAATTAATTCCCAGAAGAGGGATCACTGGGTCAATATTTTGATATTTCTTCCTTTTCTGTTTTTTTTTTTTTTTAAGTTTCATTTGTTTTTACTTCAGGCTCAGGAAAATTTGCTGGAAATTATGAAAATTATACTTCCCTTGGATCTCCCTGAACAAGCAGAACTGTGTTCTCTTCTTAAGTCTTTTTCCCTTTAGACTGCGTTCACTGCCTGCCTCCCCATAGTTCCTCAAGTGCACCCCAATCAACCATGAAAACGGAACGATTCTGCTTATCTTATCCTGGATAAGAACAAAATCTCTTGACAGTTCTGAATATATGGTGGAAAGCAAAGGATTGGTAAGCGATTCTAGAATGTTTCTGTTTTTCTTCCCTTTAGGTATATTATACAAATTTGCTACTGAAGTTGGTGACCTCAGATGCCTTCTGTGTTACATACACATGATGAGCCTTGTGTGAAAAGGGCACAGGGTTGGATATGGGGACATTGGCTAAGGTGTGGTGCTTTGCTACCTCTGTGTTTGTATGATTTGAGACACTTCATTAGACACTCACTGGGTGTAGAATTCATCCAGTCACCCCCAGAGCCAGCCATCATTTCTCTGACGGAACGGCTTGGAAGCCAAGGCTCAGCAGGTACAGGAAGAGTGGTAGGCATTGGCACGCTCGGCCTGACCCAATCATTGACGTTTTGTGTCCCAAGCTGTTGCCATTACCCATGCTTCATGGAATAGTCACTTAATGTCTCCGAGTCATACTCTGTCCCCACAGATCATGTGGTGATCAGGTAAGATGTGCAAGATAAGTGTTAGGAAGTCTGAACACGCTAATGAAAATTTTAACTACTATAATACTCACATGGCTCAGACTTGCTCCTGAAAATCAGATATTTAAATTGTTTAATTTCTAGTTTACTAGTTTTTATTTTATTGTGTATGGTGTGTGTGTGTGTGTGTGTGTGTGTGTGTTTTGAGGCAAGTTCTACACAGTACCCACTGGGTTTAAACTTGATATGCAAATGGGGATGATCTTAAAATCTAATCTTCCCTTCCAGTCACCCATGTTGGCGTCATAGGCCTGTGCTACCATGCTCGCTGAACACACACTTTGAAACTTGTCAACATTGGCATATGATTTTGGGTCAGAAAATTCTATTTGGTAGGGAATCTATGTTTCTTACATAATACTTATTAGCATTCTTGGCCTCTAACAACTAGATGCAGTTCCCCAAAATTGTAACAAGAAAAAGAAAATCACTAGATATTGCCAAATGTCTTTTGGGTGTGGAGAGATATAAAATTGCTCCCATTGGAAAGCACTGCTCTCACGGAATGGACCAGAAAGTTTTATTACTTAATATGTCAAAAGTGTAATGTGAGAGGGTTAGCTCTGCAAAGGAAAATGTTGCTGGCACTGTGGCCTTAGTCTATTCAAATTTTCAACCTTGTTACTAGATGAACATCACTGTTTTCCTGACTGTCCAAACACATCTCACCAAATGCCAATACCAAGGCCTGAATGCAAGATTATAGAAAATAAGAAACAAAAGAAAATAAAACCCCACGCAATTACAATGAGAAGCCTATTCTGGAAAGAACAGCTCCTGTAGAATTTCTCATCTTTATTAAAATTTCAGCCTCAAGAATAGGTTTATGTTGTCATTTTCAGTTCTTGTTAGCATCATTGTCATATGAGGAATGAACCTAATTGCAATGCCGAGGCTCGTCTGTCACTTGCAATAGTGTGAGGTTTTGCTCTGACCTTCTGTTATTCCAGAACCATCAGGAGGCACAGCCACTGACCAGAGAAGATGAAGCACTGTGGAGAGATCAAAGGCCATCAGGACCTGAGTGGCTGCACAATTTAGCACTGGGGATTCTATTCAGCTGTCTAAATTGCAGCTGGTCCATCTGTCCAGAGAGCAATATGGTACATAGTTATGTAACATCGCTCACCATAGTGAAAGGCAGTTCCTTCAAAGGAAGGAGAGGAGCATAGGAAGAAAATGTTTCTTAATATCTGTATACCAAAGGGCTAAGAAAGTATTTTCTTGTTTATATACTCTCCATACTAAGTATTAGAAATATTATTTTATTTCATCATTTTTAATGAGAAGAATGAGAGTAAGTTACCAAGGATGAAGTCAAGCTGGGGGAATTCATATCACAGCCAAAAAGTCTCTTAGTACTTCTAGCCACGATATTGATACTTGTCCAAAGTGCTAATAACATAAAAATAGACCATAGTGTTCTGTTAAAAATTCAATAGAGATGTTTGAGACAATTCAGTATTTTAAAACTGAAACCATTTTGGTGTTCTGTCTTCAAATATAATTCTGGTTTACTTAGTGCTCCTCATGTACTTAATTTTTCTGAAGTTATCCCCCATGTGTTATAGATGACGGAAAAGGGGGCAGTTCTGACAAAAATCACACCATGTGACAGGTCTCATGGGAGAGGTTTAGTAAAGGGATGAGAGAGGCAGACACAGAGGCTGCCTCTGTAGGAGATAGAAAAAAAGGGGTGGAGGGAGGAAAAATTTGGATCCTTATAGGGACCATGGTGTATGCGCAGGGGACCATGGGAATGGGTTGCCTCTGGGCAGCTAACGATGTTGTGTTTTGTTGTCCCTTGTTTGTCTGATGGCCCCATCATCACCAGGTGGGGCTGGCCACAGTGATTGCCTAATCACTAACAATAGATCATTTCTCTTTTAAACACAATTGATATTTCTTTTAAAGTATTTTTAGTAACTTTACATTACTGTGCAACACCAGGCCACATAACATTTCTACTTTAAAGTCTTTTGTTAATATAAACAGTAAAACTGTTGTTTAAAGCTTTATATATGCCATTATTAATTTGTTCAGCTACCTTTCTATAAGTTGAACTGTTGGAACAAATAGGTTTGAATATATTTCAGATCTGAAGCTATAGAAAATATCTCCTTTATTTCATCTCTATAGTTTCCTGTATTCTGCAATTCATTCAAGTATCACTCTTCACACAAGTAAAATTATATTCTATGGCATACACATTTTACTAATAAAGTATTTAGAGGGGTGTTTTTCCTGTGGTCTTTACATACATGCACTTTTAAAATTAAAAAGTAATTAGTACAGTATTAAAAATACAATATTAAAAAGGTATTTTATTAATTTTAGGGAACTAGCAGGGAGCCCTGTGTTTACCTCATGAATAGTTGTTAAGCAAAGAGAGATCTCTGAAGAGGAAGCATCTCTGTAGTACGTGAGAAGGTTCTTTTATTCAGAGGTAGTTCAATCTCTGCTTTCACAAAGAACTTATAAGTCAGGGTGTCTCGTTCTTCTTAATACAAGTTTTGTTGCTTTTAATTACTCTATTCAATTAACATATAATGAATATCTGTCCCGGGAAAGGGGCTGAGCTCCGTGTTGGGAACAGGTATAAAGCACAGATCGTTCCCTCAAGGTATAAGAACAGTGAGTATTCAGTTTCTTTAAAAAAGGTAATCAAATATGATTAAGAAATGTTCAAATGAAGGAAATGGTCTGGTGCAGAGAGGAGGCTTAAGGAACCCTTTAATCTGAAGATCACAGCACAACTTTGAAAACATCTAGAAGAAGCTGCTGTGGTAAAGAGAACGGACTTGTCCAACAAGCTTTAGATAAGGACAAGGTCACTAACTAAGCGTCATTGGGGGGCTCATCTCCCCATTCCCTTCTCCTTCGCCACAAGCACCTCCTTTCTGCATCACTGCAGGCTTCCTATTTGCCTATAAACAAGCAGAAGCTTGGCTGGACTTTATATGTGCAGTTGTTACCTCTTGCCAGGCTCTGGCTATATTTCTTATTGCTTATCTAAACCCCGTTTCCTCCTCTTTGTTTTTAAATCATTCTTCTCTACTAACCACATACTTTTTCCTTTGGATTTATCTGCTCATCCCATTCCCGCTGAAGAGATTGGCCTAGACATCACTACGGTCCACGGCAGCCTCTCCTTGTCAGTTAATTGGACCAGAGGTTTATGTCTGGCTGAAGGGAACCCAGTAAAGACAAACAGATTCTATACCCCAGTAGTCTTAACGTGGTGAGCCATAGCCTTTCCAGTGTAGGGAGAAGGAGAGGTTCTGTAGGAGACTGTATGAGATGTTGGTCCAGGCAGAACAGATGAGAAATAAAGACAATAAGAATGCCGAGACAAACAGGAATGAGCATATATAAAGGATCTTAGCAAACAAATGAATTGATGACTTTCCAGGCTACTTCATGCTCACAGGAGGATCAATTTAAAAAAAAAGTGTTCTTAGAACCTAACAGCAAGTTTGTCTTGACTCAAGTTAATTAGAGCAGGCTTCTTATCCTTTTGTCCAGCACGCTTGAGCTTACCGCAGCTCCTTGATCCTCTCCTCTTCCACTTTCATCCCTGTACTTTCTAAATCCTTCAGGTACTTTTTAGTGTTCTTATTTGGCTGCTTTCAGTGAGTGCCCACTCTCCTGAATAGATTGAAGGCTTATTGGGGATGACAACGAAGTCTCAATTTTGGAAATGGTGTAACCTTTATGGACTCACTGTCAGAATGTTAACAAACTGGCCAGTGTGGGTTATGGGCCAGTTTGCTCTATTCACAACTCTCAGATTTATGGAGAAAGCAGGCAGAGATGGGTTTAATGTCACATGCAGATTGACAGGAGGCCTATGATAACATCCGTTATTCAGAAGCAGACCTATGAAGGCTTCATCCTATGACTATCAAGGAATACCCATCAAACCAAAGAGAACTTGGACTTAGAGTCTGGGTGTTGACATGTCTACTTAGGGCTATTCAACAACTTAACAACTTGCCTATGTGTTCCTTGGCTAACATAAGTCACAAGGCCACGCTTACTTTACAAAAAGAAGCAGTAAGATTCTATACTTGAGGAGCTGGTGAGATGGCTCAGCGGGTAAGAGCACCCGACTGCTCTTCCGAAGGTGATAAGTTCAAATCCCAGCATCCACATGGTGGCTCACAACCATCCGTAACGAGATCTGGCGCCCTCTTCTGGATTGTCTGAAGACAGCTACAGTGTACTTACATATAATAAATAAAAAAAAAAAAAAAAAAAAAAAGATTCTATACTTGAGCCTCATAAGAAACCTGAAGTATTTATGAACAACCCTTGCTGGCTATGGCGGTGCACACCTGTCACACAGCACATGCCATTTTAGCACCACTTGGGCTGCATAATGAAATTCAGACACAAAAAAATCATTAATAATGGTAATAAATGAATGTAAAGTCCTCAAAGAAAGAGAAATCTTGTTAACTGTTGACAGTCTTCCCTGTTGGGAGTATCAATGTGATAATACACCTAAAGTGCTTATCACATTCCTGCTCAGTGTAGTGCCATGTCATTCCTAGCTGGGGGAGTAATAGGTTCTTAAAGGTAAAGTTAATTGCGTGGGTGTTTGCATCTCCACCTGAAGATGCCAGAATTGGCACGATTCAGAGGTGACAACGTGATAGACTTTCCTACTCAATTTTCAGCCCCTATTTACGTAGAGACAGAACTTGTACCTCATAGACATTTGTGTTACTCTCTTCCCTTTTAGCTTGGCTTTCTTCTAAAAAATTAGTTGACCTGCAAGACTGGATATCATCAAAAGGTTTTCACTGCAGCACCTCTCCTGCCTTTTGCATAGAATGGCATCACGAATAGCAGTGGAAAATCTGAAAGAGAGGACAGGTCTATGAGCTATTGGGCTTAGAGGGTCCTCAAGAAAATAAATTTGACAAGTTACTGTGAATACCTGCAGAGGCTTGGTTTAGGGGTTTTTGACCCTGCCTTCAGGTAAGGTTCCTGGAATAATGTACCACACTCATAATATTATTGTGAAGGTTGTTCTGTGCTCAGCACAGCTCCAGGAAAAAGCACAGGCTTGCTAGTTGTGGAAAACCCGCTTTCAGAGTTTTTTATCAGAGAGATTTCTGTTCAAACCAAACACTGGTTGGGAGAAAGAAAAGTAAACCTTTTAGAAATGCTGTTCCGACTTTATTTTCCTTTAAAGTGGCTGCTATTCTAATGGAAAAGGAATGTGCCTTGGCATCAAATAGGGAATGGATAAGATGCAGCGTAATCAGAAAAATGCAGCTTCCACTCTAGTCCTATCAAAGCAAAAGTCTGCCTTTTGAAGAGCTGCTGAAATGCTTGCTTGTTTTAACACAACCACCAGGGGGCCTCAGTGATTTTTTTTTCCCTTCTCAGGAAGGCTGGTAAGCAGCCCTTTGAACCGCTGGGTGAGTGTTTACAAGGCATATCTCCCTTGTCTGCAAAGGCATAGAGCCTCTTGTTCTGTGAGCTCTGCCAACTCCATGGTACATTCACCTGGCGGTTTGTGTCTGCCTTGCTTTGAACCAAATTTTGACCAGCACTAGCTGGTGGCTCTTTCGATGCTGCTTTCTAATTCCGGCCAATGACACAGCTCCTCGTTCTTATCTTTCAGTCATCTTTTACAATCTTTCCTGTCCTACCAATTTTCTTCCTCTCCACCAGTCTGGTCTTGCTTGAACCTGTCAATTTACTTGAGTGTCACTCAGCGCACGAGGCAGGCTGTACTAGCCTTCCCTTCCTCCTTTTCTCTTTATTCTTTCAGGATGAAGTACAGTCAGATTTCAGATTCACAGTTCTTGTGCATTTGGTTCTTGAGCTCTGAGGCTATAGGTGTGTACACCAGGATACTCAGCCTTTCGTTCTGTTTTTGATGACAAAAAAAAATTAGACTAGCTAATAAAAGAGGAGGGTGTTTCAGAATAGTGTTTGTTAATGGCTTTTCCCTGGGTGTTTTAACGATGTAGGATACAGAGGCTGGAGAGATAGCTCGATTGTTAAGAGCACCGGGGTTGTTCTTCTAGAGGATTTAAGTTCATCTCCCAGCATCCACATGGCAGCTCACAAACCATCTGTAACTCTAGTTCCAGGGGAGCATATATATGGGTGCTTATGCACGTATGTGCAGAGCCAGAGTTTGGTGTTCAGCATCCTCCTTTATTGCTCTCCTTAATTTTTAAGGCAGGCCTCCTGTGAACCCAGAGCCCAGCTATGAGCCAGGCTGGGTGACCACAAGCACCATGCGATCTGCTTATCTTGGTTTACAGCCTTCTCACATGGGTGCTGGTGATAAGAACTAAGTTTCTTACGTTCACATGGCTGGCATACTGATGGAGCTACCTCTTCGGTTCTTTCCTTCCCTTTTATTTCTTCTTTTTGCTTTATTTACTCACCGACAAATATCAGATAACAAATGTACCTACCTTCACATGTAGTTTTTTTTTTTTGAGGATGACATTACCAATCAGTAGACTGGGTTCCTCTGTTCTACTCAAACAGAAGCATGGGTAGGCATAAAACTTCTTCCTCAGTATGGGCTCTTGAGTTCTGTGTGCTTGTGGGCTATATGAAGAGAGCCAGAAGCTTACCGCTCTGGGTTGGAAAACTAGAAGTTTATGGCTTCAAAGCCTAAAGGCAAGAGGATTATAGGTGCTGATGACCAGGTCAGAGGCATATTACTCTAGATATTGACTGTCAGTGACACATAGCACTAGCTAGCCAGCTATCTGCATTACCTTAGGAATCAGGACTTTTGGCTCTTTTGCCCAGAACTATTCCAACATCTGTGGACTGCAGTCTCTCACATTCTCTATATTTCTGAAGACCTTTGTTAACTCTAATTGCCTCTGTTTTCAGAGGAATTCTCACTAGATCTTGGTGACTTCTGTAGCTAACATTGCCGCTGTGTATTGCCACTGACGACATTGCCTTGTGCTACCAGCACAGCCCACTTTATCCATGGTAAGGATTATAATTCGGCAAGAAAAGACCACCCAGCAAAAGCCCCTTATTAGCCCCATCTATGTCTTCCCCAGATGTGATCACAATGCTCTTTCCAATTGGACTGTGCTTTTTTTTTTCCTGGGTGGTCCCTGCTAGAGGATGCTAGGCATATGCAGAAGGAATGTCAAGCCAATGTTCTGCTCTCAACAGCTTTATCAGTTCATGGAAAAATATCAAAGCATGCTTTTGTGAAAAGAGATAACATAGCCTTCATAACGTTCATTGTTGCATTCCACAGTGTTTGGCTGTGTTTAACAGTGCTTAGACCTTGCCCCAATACTCCAAGAAGGGTTTGGTGCCTGATCTCTCTCAGAGTGATGCAGTAAGATGCCATATTCCAAGGACAATCTTTGCAGGAGTTTAGGTCAGTGGAAGGCCAGTGTTTCCAGCTGTGCCTGATGCAAGCAGATCAATAACTCTAGCTGCCCTTCTTTGGCCCACTAGTTGCCAGCTTGACTCACAGGGAGAAAGGAGCAGTTTCTCTGAGGACTGGAAAGAAAACCCAAGTGCTTCCCCTGGGCTTGTAGCACACTCCTAAAGCTACAAGTGAGACATTCTGGAGACGTGGACAAAAATTAGAGATCTTATAGCTGGGTGTGCTCACCTTTAAAACTCTAGAACTTGGGAGGCTGACTCAGCATTATCAAGCAGTTTAAGGCCCACCCCGGGGGACATGGTGAGTTTGTGCCAGTCTGGGCTGTAAAGTGAATCCTCATCTCAAAATAAAGTAACGAAGCCAACCAGAAGTGAGCCGACACAGGTGCTTCATATGCAGTCAAATGGAAGTCATTTCCTTTCAGATTTAGGCAAGAGTGGATCTCAGACTTTGTTACTTGCCATAGCCATTGAGGAAAACCTCCACAGCTTCCCTTCTGTGCATTTCGGAGAGAGGCTGAGAGGTTTTGCACATTTTAATATGTCGGAGATGAATTTTTAAAAATCCACTGCTTCTGAAGGGAGTGGAACTGGCAGCTCTGGGCCTTCGATGCGCTTTTGATATCCCAGTGCTCTATGGAGCTGGGCAAGCATGCTTCACTCTAGCCAGTGAAGGGGACTTCCCATTCCCTTGTCCGTTCTAGTTCACATTCTTTTTTTTTTTCCAATTTTTTTATTAGATATTTTCTTAATTTACATTTCAAATGCTATTCCGAAAGTCCCCTCCCCCCTCCCCCCTCCCTGCTCCCCTGCCCACCCACTCCCACTTCTTGGCCCTGGCGTTCCCCTGTATTGGGGCATATAAAGATTGCAGTACCAAGGGGCCTCTCTTCCCAATGATGGCCGACTAGACCACCTTCTGCTACATATGGAGCTAGAGACACAAGTTCTGGGGGTCCTGGTTAGTTCATATTGTTGATCCTCTACTTTACAAACTGCCAGGCCAGCGATGATCTTCCCTTGAGAGGAAATGCAGGGTACTCTTTTTTTTTTTCTTTGTCTAGGAAGATTGAAAAATCTTTCTATCCCTATCCAGACCTGAACCATACCTGCTTACATCTGAAGTCTGTATGCCCCTTTTCCTCCTATTTAACATCTGAAGTCTGTATGCCCCTTTTCCTCCTATTTAACTTTCTGGCTCCAGCCAGTGGGTCACCTGTATCTTCAGCCAGTCATCCCGGTAAGTTACTCAGTGGACAGTTGAGCTGGGGCAGACACTCTCCTTCCAGGTGATAGTGTGACTCACATGCTTATCTTTTGGTGTTCTGGAAACAAATTGACTCGCTTTATGCCTTATGATTATCTTCTCACCTTCTATTCCACACAAGTTTGGGTCTAATCTTTCCAGTTAGTGTATTTAGTGTCTCACTTGTCTATGAACTTTGGTCACTGTACACAAGGTGGAAAGGCAAGCAGAAAAGAGAAAGGAGAATTTCTCGCCCTCCTCTGCCAGAAAGGGCTTTGTAAGGACAGTACCAAAGACGTACACCATAATGTTTATTGGATCTTATCATGGAATTAAGATTGGATATTGTTGGAAGGTTTATCAAGTGTGCTATCAACAATATCAATTTTTGAACTTGAAGTGTTTCTTAGACTTTTAAGAATGCAAATGTGAGATGTGACTCTCTATAAAAACAATAAATACAATTTACACAGGTCCTTGCTTGTGTGTTCCCTTTTCTTCTTGCAAGAGGACATCTTACGGTGTTCTATGAAGAACATTTTGGGAAACACTGTTTTAGTGTAGTTCATTTAGCATCTTCCACATGCCCCGTGGAGTTTTATATTGCTGATATTTTAAAATTGAATCTCCTTGGTTCGACCTCAAATCATGGGCCTTTTTGACTGTGCAAAAGAACATCAGCTTATGAAAGGAAAGGAGATTGTAGTTTTGAGTGCATGCCTTCCTTGACATTGTTGAAACATATGATACTGCATGTTCTTGATTTAATAAATAAGATGTTCAGAGTTACTTGTTTTGAGTCTTTTTGCACCCTTACCTAAGAATGTAAACTCCTAAAGACGCCACAGCTGTCATGTTTCAAGATTGCAGCATACAAATCTCCATTCATTTCTTATTAATTTAGGGTCAGAAATTTCCACTAGTAATTATCTGTACTGTTATTTTGCTTTAACCTGGGCATTCTTCTAAAAATTCACTTGTTAAGCATCCTTGTATGAAGAGGGCATATCATTATAAGTACATTTTGTGGACTCTTCTTGACAAATAAGGGTAAGCATACAAAACAAGAAATTTCATTATGATACTTTTATGCATACTTTGTTCTTATATATCCTCTCCTCCACGGTCCTTCCCTTTCTAATGTTCATCTTTCTGTCTCCATACTTACCCTCTCTGCTTTTCTGTCATCTGTATTTCATTATATTCTCTTAATCCTTTCCATAAATCTCTTCTTCTCTTATGGTTACCTTTCTTGTTTAAACACACACACACACACACACACACACTCACACACACACACACACACACACACACACACACACACACACACACACACACTCACACACACACACACACACACACACACACACACACACACACACACACTCACACCTGGGTTTTAAAAACTATGATCTGCTCTTCCTTCTTGATTTTCTTGTGTTTTGCAGATCGTAACTTGGGTATTCTAAGTTTCTGGGCTAATATCCATTTATCAGTGAGCGCATGTCCAATGACTTCTTTTGTGATTGGGTTACCTCGCTAAGGATTATGTCCTCCAGATTCATCCATTTGCCCAAGAATTTCATAAATTCATTTTTNAGCAATGGAGGAGTGTTCCTCTTTCTTCACATCCTCGCCAGCATCTGCTGTCACCTGAATTTTTGATCTTAGCCATTCTGACTGGTGTGAAGTGGAATCTCATGGACCATACAGAGACTAACCCACCAAGGATCCATCCCATAATCAGTCACTAAACTCAGACACTATTTCATAGGACAGCAAATGTTTACTGAAGGGACCCTGAGATAGCTGACTCCCACAGAAGTGGATGCTCACAGACATCCATAAGAGGGTGCACGGGGCTCACATTGGAGAAGCTAGAGATAGAACAGGGAAATGCCAGGGCCAAGAAGTGGGAGTGGGTGGGCAGTGGAGCAGGGAGGGGGGGAGGGGGGAGGGGATTTTCGGGATAGCAGTTAAAATGTAAATTAAGAAAATATCTAATAAAAAAAGAAATGCAAAAAAAAGAAATGCAAAAAAAAAAAAACCCAAACCCCAAAAAACTATGATCTGTTAAGAGAGAAAGAATTATTGTCATTCTTTTATTTGTTAAAGCTTGACTAACAAATAGCCTACAGTGTGATCAGTTTTAAGGATGGTTCCTGGGCTGTTGAGAAGAATGTCTATTTTGTATCCAGTAGAGGGATATTCTGTAGATATCTCTTAGATGCAATTGATCTGTGGAGTAATTATGAATGTTCTTTGTTGGGTTTTTAGCTGGGATGATTTACCTAAACACAAGAGTGAGCTTAACGTCACCCTCTATTTTTGCATAGGAAACTACTGGACCTTACATAACCTTTCATGTTTATTTTTGAACTTTCTTGTTTTCTGTGTGTACTTTTGCATATGCTTTTGCTCGCATGAGCTGGTATACTTGGACTTGTGTACATATGCATGTGGCTGCCAGAGGACAACCTTGAGTATAATTTCTCAAGAGCCAGCCACCTGTCTTCGTTTTTGAGACAGTTTCCTCATTGACCTGGAGCTCACTCATTGGGATGGCAATGGCCAGCATACCCTTTGTATCTGCCTATCTCAGTCTTCCCAGTGCTGGAGTTACAAGAGCAAGCCGTGATGTGTGGCTGTTTTGTATGAGTTCTGGGCTTCAAACTCACGTCCTCATGCTGGTATGGCAAGCAATTTATTGACTGGGCCATCCCTTTACACCCTACAATTTGTTTTATGAACTTAGGAGTCCCATCATTTGGCACATATATATTCACAATTGTTATGTCCTTTTGATGAATAGTTCCTTTTGTTACATATAGTGGCACTCTCTATATCTTTTCGCTTTTATTTTGTTCCAGTATGTTTCTCTGTCACTGTGATAAAACACTGACTAGACGTGAGTAAAGGGTTTATTGCATCTTACGCATTACAGCCCATCACCAAGGGAAACCAAGACACTCAAAGCAGGAACTTGAAGCAAAAGCCAGGGAGGAATGCTGCTTACTGGCTTGCTTAGCCAGCTTCTTTAAGTAGTTCAGCCTCACATCCTGGGAACATATAACTCACAGTAGGCTGGGTCTTCTTACATCAATTAACAATCAAGAAAATGAACCACAGTCATGTCCATAGGACAATCTCATAGACACAGTTGCTCAATTGAGTTGCTTAAATGTGAACGAGTCAAGAGGGTTTTCTATTGTAGTGTTTTGTATCACCCCTTCTTTCCTTCCTTCCTTCCTTCCTTCCTTCCTTCCTTCCTTCCTTCCTTCCTTCCTTCCTTCCTTCCTTCCTTCCTTCCTTTGTTTATTTTTTCATTTCTTTCTTTCTTTTTCTGTCATTCAGAGTTTTTTCTATTGTTTAGTTTATCTCTATTTAGGAAATTTCCATTATAATTTCATTGAATAAATTGCCTGCTAGATTTTATCATGTGTGTGGGGATTCTTAGGTTTGGTCTCTGAAATATGTCCTAGACGCTTGGAAGTTTTGATCATGTAAGTGAAGCTGTCTCGTTGCTTCAGCCTTGTCATCCACCCCTCATAGCCTTACCTTTGGTGGCTTCATCTGGTGATGACACTTGTCACTGCAGTTTTTCATTTGATTGATTTTCTTTTTGCTAGAACTTCTGTTTGATTATTTTTTAGAATCTCAATTTTTTGATTTCTCTTCTTTTTATTTCAGATTTGTCCTGAAAAGAAATCTGACTGCTTCATCTACTTAGATAACTTCCTTACCTCAGCCTGAATTGAGTTTCTTGCTTATTTATCTTCTTATTGTGTCTAATTTGTATAGGTTCACTTAGCAATTTTAAAGTTAGAATTGTGAGAGGAGAGAGAGAGAGAGAGAGAGAGAGAGAGAGAGAGAGAGAGAGAGAGAGAATGGTTTAGGGTACTTACTGCCCTCTCTAGAGGAATTAAGTTCAGTTTCCAGTACCAATATTCAGTGGCTCACAAATGCTTATAAATTTAGGTCCAGGATCTGACACTCCTTTTTGACTTCTGTAGGCACATGCATACACATATAAAACTGTAACACACACACACACACACACACACACACACACAGAGACACACACAGACACACAGACACAGACACAGACACACACACACACACACACACACACACACACACACACACACACAATCTTTCTTTCCTTTGTTTAAGATAGTAGAATTATGAAATTCTTTTCTGGCACTTCAGCTGTTTTCTGGTCTTTGAGCCATATGGAAATGTGACAACTGCTTGTTTCCTTGCATCTTCCCCAAGTTTGTTTGTTGTGTTTTGAGTATCTTTTGGGATGGGAATCTCTTCCAGTTGTCACCCCCCCTCCATTTTCCCTTTTTCTTTCAGTGTGCATCCCTGGTGATTCGTCTTGGCTTAGGTTTATATTTTCTACTGTTTGTGGGTGAAGCTGACTATAGTAACAGACACAATGATTTGATGGAATTCTCAGAGTTAACTTGCAGTAGAGGATATGTATGTATTACTGTTGTATAACTAATAAAGTTTGGCACAGCAATACTAGGGCACTGATGGTAGGAGATGTAGTTTGTAGTTTTTATAGCCAAGGGCATTCATGATTAAGAAGTAAAAAGAGAGGAGAATGGGAAGAGAGAAAATATAAAGTAAAGTCCAAGTGAGGAAACATGGATTAGAGCTAAGAGAAACATCAGGGAGAATATTGTAGAATCGGTGCAGGTACAGAAAGGGAGTCTTCCTGTTTGGGAAGAATGGTGCATCTCCTACTGGTTTGGTCATCTTCTCTAGCCTGTTGGGTCTGAGTGTAAGCACTATCCTAATAACTCAAGCAAGTTAGATCAGGATGTCCTCCCTGATGAGAGGAAAGTCTTTGTGGGATTCCCTTTTAGGCATGAATCCCACAGTGTTAAATACCCACCTGCCACCTGCCATTGCATCTCTGCTGTGCTGGAGCTCATGACTTTCTGGGATGGGCCTGAGGGGAATGGAAAGCATACTATGCTGGTTCATACTATCTTTGCACTTTTCTTTTTCTGGTGAAGTCATGACTAGTTTCTCACTAATGCTCCCTAGTCCTTTCCTGAGAATTCTTGCTTACCTTGGCAAGACCCAACCCATTTTTCACATCTGTGTTATCCATGGCTAGTGCCTTTATAGCACGCTTTAGTTTATGCATGCCCTGGTGTTCTGAGAGAATTTCAATGTTAGACACCTGCACGTTGTTGCCACTATGGCTTCACAGCCAGCGCTGCTCTGGCTGTTTCTCTGCTCACCATATCTTCACAACTGGTAGCATTTCCAGAGCTTGACCTGTTTTCCTGTATTTATCATTCTGGACCTACACACCCCTGACAACTGCTGCTGACTTGGTGTGTCATGGGCAGCACAGTATGACTGGGTACCAGTTGGTAGCCTCTACTGTCTGCTATTCCCCGGAAGGTTTTGTGTATCTCGCCTTGACTTGTTTCTATTCTTTGTGTTGTCTATCTTTACTTTCTCCAACATTTCCCACCCTCCTTAGGTAATTCTTTTCCTTTTAAAAAATCATATCTATCTATCTATCTATCTATCTATCTATCTATCTATCTATCTATCTATCTATCTTCTATCATTCAATCAATCATATATCTTGTATGTGCATGTATGTGTCTAGTCATACAAGTGCCACACATGTATTAGAGTCAGAGGACAACTTTTGGTAGTCACTTCTTTTCTTTCACTGAGTAGATCATGGAGATCAAATTCAGGTCACCAGGCAAATGCTTTCATCACCTAAGCCATTTAGCTAACCCTTTTGTGTCTCGTGGATGGTTATTCACTTCTTTTTCTTACAGGAACAGAATCTATGGAGACTTTCTTTTTTATACACTGATTGCCCCTTTCCCAGGAAACACAGAGATATCCTCTAAACCTACTTTCTATTGTACCTGAAAGTCTAACATTTTTTTGTAGTGTTATTTCAAAATTAATAGAATTTTAGAAGATGAGATGCAAAGACATATGTCATGCAACATAAAAGCCAATTTCTAAATACAGTCCCATAACAGCATTTGAGTTGTTATTATAACCTATAAAATAATTTCCATTGGTTGAAAATGTTTCATTATTATAGTTAATGCTGACATAAATATCCAGCTTCATTCACAAGCTGTTTTCAGGAGTGTCAGGTCTAGGTGAAAGGTCATGAACAATTGTTCTGCTCATTCAATTTTATGGCTAACACCCATAACAGATGACTTCCAAGTATTTAGCAGTGAATTTACTAAACACTTATCAACATGTCAAGGCACATACAAGAAAATTTGTCATGGTGAGTTTTCAGTAGATTTTTAAACCCAGTACATCCAATTTCTACTTGGCTAAGTCTTACATGATTTTTTTTTTGATTACATCTACAGGTAGTGCTTCATCATTTCTGTGTCCTGGCTGTGTTGGTCTTCTATTCAATCTTTCATCTCATTCAAATTATCTCTCTCCTTTCCTATTTTGTTATTTCTTGGCCACAAACCTCCCAGAGTCTAATTTCCTGCCAGGTTCTCTGGCTCTTCCCAGTTCTCCAGCTGTCTTCTAGGAGATGGCAATTAGCTGATTATAACACATTTTGTTAGCACCGAGAAGGGTCTAGGCACTCCTGTTAACTTCCAAAATGTGATTATGATGCAAAGACATTTTGCTTCTAATTAGGACTTCCACTAAGGGGTAAATAAAAGGGTGGGCAGATGTTTGAGATTTTTAAGCAGGCTCCATCCAAGGAGAGGGCAGGAAAAGGTCGAATAAGCACTCTGATAGTTCAAAGGGGTTTAAAACCTAGATAATATTTCTCATGAGTCCAAGGGTAATGTTTACCTGCATTCAGTCAGGCTGTGCTGTCTACTGGGAAAGCAGCAGAAATTCCTGTCAGGCAGGAACCCCTGAAGTGGACAACTCAAGAAGCTCCTTTTATGAAGGTGCCAATTTTCAAGTATTCAAGCATCCTGGAGGTATGTTGTCATTTTTGAAACATTCACCACATGCAATGGCAAGAAAGAGACTCTTTGTTAGCTTCATTCAAGAAGGAAAATTGAGATGCAATCTGGAGAAGCAGGGGAAATCCAGTCAGCAAGACAGCACAGAGAATTTATATTAGATGGGAGATTGTGAACATGCTTGCTTTAAGACATTCATAGACCTGGTATAAGAAAGGGAAAAAGAAATTTCCCAAAAAGCACTGGGTCTGATTTTGCTTCAGGATGGTGTCCATCACTCTATATAATAAGGAAAAGTATTCTGAACAATTAAGAGAGCCTCCAGACTAATGCTTGACACAGAATAGGCCTTCAGTGCATTTTCTTGACTTTCTTATATGTTATTAATATGCTAATCCTAATTTGGTGTGCAAGTGGTATCTTCTCCTCACGGTGTCAGGAATGATTTATGGAAATCCATTATTTCTGATAAACCAGTTCATCTCTGATCATACACATTTAGGAGAACCAAAAGAAGCTCTATGAACTCTGTGAATTCCTGGGAAACTTATATCCCAGGTCCATGGCCTCCATACCTATCCCTGAGGTACTAATACATGCCTTCTTCAAAGTAGCTGCCATGATGGAGTTAGAAGTATTAGAACTTTAGAGCAGAAATGCCTGTAAGACTAAATAGAAAAGAGGTAAGCTTGGGTGAGAAGATGCTCAGATCTAGAAATAGGCAAGATAAGTGGAAAACGAGCTGGAGAAAGGAGGCCTCGTACTACAGAGGAGTCCTAAGAGGGTTCTGATTGGGTCAGCAGAGAAAGTTTCTGCTTTGGGCAGGAATAGGCCTGTTTTATTCCTATGCATGCTCACTCTAGCTTCCAGTAGCTTGGGAAGTGTGTGAGCCTCAGGCAGACCAGACAATAGCAGTGATTGCTAAGGCAAGGAGGCTGCCTACACTTGCGTCTTGATTATTTCTATTAGCTGCCATGTTAATTGTAGGAGCAATCGTGCTAAAATGTACATTTCCTATTTGCAAATAATATCTTGACTTGACCTAAAGTTCCCTTGCCATCTTACTTCATGCTCACTTTTAGAGAAAAAAGTTTATGTCTTCAAAAATTAATTTTTCTTAGTCTTTGTAACCCAATCCACTAAGTGGAGTTATATATACATTTGGCCTAGTGACAAATGTATAAAATGCATCTAAAATTTGCCACAGCCCAATAGTACCTTTACCTTTGTTCCACTGTAACCTGTGTGCATTCTTGTGGACACATACACACACTTGCATATTTTCTGGAGTTTTCATCAATTTAGGAAATGACATTATCCCTCTCCAGTTGCCCAGACTTCAAACAGGAGTTCACGATTAATTCTGTTTTCCTTCATAAACCACATTCAGGTCATATTGATCCTGCCTCCAAATTATATCCTGGATCTGCCCTTTTCTTTAAGCTCTTTTAGCATCCTTTCTGTGGCCACAGTGATTGATCTCTACATTACTGCAACATTCAGCTTCTTTCCCAGTCTTCCTCCTTTAAGTCCACCCCTTGCTTATTCTCCATGCCTCAGACTCAGACAGAAACTCTGGAAAAGTTATATTACCTTATACCTTCATCATAATCATGCCTAATAAATATGTTGACCTAGTTGAAATAGGAAAGTATTCCATTTGAAATGTTCACACCGGAGGCGGCTCTTGTGGAGACAGCGAGCTTGAGACTGGGGAGCACTGAGCTGTGCGTTGTGCCCTGCGTTGCTCAGACTAGTGAATAATACAGTCAGGATGGCTAAAGGTGACCCCAAGAAACCAAAGGGCAAGATATATGCTTATGCCTTCTTTGTGCAGACATGCAGGAAAGAACATAAGAAGAAAAACCCAGAGGTTCCAGTCAATTTTGCGGAGTTTTCCAAGAAGTGCTATGAAAGGTGGAAGACCATGTCTAGCAAAAAGAAATCAAAGTTTGATGAAATGGCAAAGGCAGATAAAGTACTTTATGATTAGGAGATGAAAGATTATGGACCAGCTGAAGGAGGCAAGAAGATGGACCCAAACGTCTCCCAAAGATGTCCGTCTGGATTTTTCTTATTCTGCTCCGAGTTCTGCCCCAAGATCAAATCCACAAACCCTGGCATTTCCTTTGGAGATGTGGCAAAAAAGCTGGGTGAGATGTGGACTAACTTAAGTGACAGTGAAAAGAAGCCTTACATTACCAACGCAGCAAAGCTGAAGGAGAAGTATGAGAGGGATGTTGCTGACTGTAAGTCTAAAGGGAAGTTTGATGGTGCCAAGGGTCCTAAAGTTGCCCGGAAAAATGTGGAAGAAAAGGAAGAGGAGGAGGAAGAGGAAGAGGATGAGGAGTCAGAGGAGGAGGAGACAGAGGAGGAGGAGGAAGAGGAAGATGAATCAAAACTGTCTCCTTGTGAATACCTTTGAGTAGGAGAGTGCTGTGATTGACACATCTCTTACTGAGTCTTATCTATTGCCCTTGTTAGGTTTAATTATAAAATTTGATCACAATCATATTGTAGTCTCTCAAAGTGTCAGTGGTTTACATGAAGTGGCCGTAGGTGTCCGGAGCACCCTGAAACTGTATCAAACTTGTACATAAGCGCCAAACATTTTTAAGATGAAAGGGCACTCTCACGTCCTCCTCACTCAGTGCACTTTGCTGTTGGTGTGACAAGGCATTTGAAGATGTTTCTGGCATTTTGTTCTCGACTCGTAAGGTAGTGTTAACTGTATGGTTATTGGCTAGCAACCCTGAGTTGTCACTGTACATATCTATAGCTTGTAAAGAGAACAAAACAACTCAGACAGATTCTTGTTGCTCCTTGTTTGGCGTGGAGGCTGTGAGGGGAAGATGCCTTTTGGAGGGGGCCGTAGCTCAGGGCGTGCACTGTAAGGCCGAACCTTTTGATGCTGCGGTGGGCATCCTTTTAGCTTCAGGTTGTCTTGTTTTTGTATATAGTAGCATAGCATTCTGCTGACATTCTTAGTTGTGGATGGGGAAGGGGTCAGCTGGCATGAGAAGTGTTTGGAACTTTTTCTTTAGTTAAGTGCAGTAGGTTTTAAACTTTTAAAAGAAACAGTAGAACTCAGAAGTTCAAGAACCTTCTGTACCTAAATGCAATTTGCAACATTCTGCTATTTTTTTGTATGTTTAGAATGCTGAGATGATTTTGAATTTAAATAAACAGTATTACATTTAAAAAATGTTCACACAAGTTTCTCCCAAGCCTAGTTAGTTTCTCGATTCTTTGGACCTCTCTGTACATGGTTTTGACGATGTTGCAATGTTATAAATTTGTTTTTCCCCATGTTTAGTTTATTTCCTTATATCCTCATAGTGGTAGCATTTTGCCTGGCACATAGTAAGGCACACTTTGCAATTAATGGGCAATTAAGAAAATAAATGATTTTAAATATAAACATTTTGTGTTGATTTGATAATCTGGTCAGTACAATACGCAGCCCACTTGCTGTAGCGGTGGCAACTCTGTCTCCATGTCAAAGTCAGACAGAACAATACAGGAAGAAGGCTTGGGGGAATTAACCAGGCCTGTTCAGTGAAAAACACTCCACGGGGAGCTAGAGACTCCTTAGTGGTGAGTAATTCACAGTAACTTTTCTACTCTGAAAACAGGACACAAATTTGTTTGCTGATCTTTAAACAACTATTTTCTTCAAATTTCCAGCTTGAACATCAATATCTATCTTGGTTCTGTGTAAAAATAAAGCAGAAAACAAAACATATGTTTGAAACAACCTTCCATTTCAGAATTATTGCTAAACTATAGACTTATTTTCCATCCATTTTCAAGAAACAATGTCTGCTATGTGTAGTAAATAGTATTTTAATCTTTCCTGCAGAAGGGAGTGGTGTGCACACTAAGGGGTAATTCTGTAGGAATAGACTTTTAAATTCAATTCAGCACTTTTATTGAGAATGGAGAAGCTTAAAAATTAAGCCAGCAGGCATCCAAAGCCTGAGAGAACACTACTGGATACATTCTTAATTAGAGCCAATAAAGTGTGTTTTTAGGGAGGGTTTTCCCACAGAAAACTCAATGGCAAAACGCACAAGAAGCAAACAAATTAAATTCTCTATATTAACTGCTTGGCACACCGCTTCTCAAGGAGTTATTTCACCCTGCATGATAGTTGACAAAAATCTCACTTTCAAACTCCAAATAACCCTAAGATAAAATACCAACTACTTATATATTTTCCCCAAATACAAAGCAATCCATACTAATTTCAAGTCTTACTAAAACACACAAAAAGGAGAATCTTGGAGCAAGAATAAATTTATTGGTGGACAAAGACTTCAGAACCTTGAATTTTCTTCTATCACCAATTTAAAATAGTCATTAGGCATATTTTGTTAGAGTTTTGAATATTTCTGTGTCATACAATGAGTGTTTATGTTAACATTAAAATAAGATAAGGAGTAATCAAAGACTAGGTTCCAAGTCCTCCACAGTGACTGACTCTGGGTAGTGGAATTGCCAAAGGGAAACGAAATATTCACTTAAAAACTTACCTCTAAATTATTATTTAAGGTTGTATAAAATGCTTGGTAACCAAAAAATGATTTAGGTGTTGGGGAGTAAAGTCCTTTCTTCATAAAATAATGTCTTAGATTTGAGTCCTCAAAATCTACTCTTAAAAAGCTGGGCAGGTGACCCAGCTCTGCGGATTTAGGTGCTTGCTGCAAAGCCCTACCACCCAAGTTCACTTCCAGGATCCCACATGACCAAAGGAGAGAAATGACTTCTCCTAGGCCTTCTCTGATCTGTACCTGTTCTGTGGCATCGGGCCATTGTATTCACACAATTAAACAAACAAACAAACAAACAAACAACAACTGGGTATGGTGATGCATGCTTGCAGCTATAGTGCTGGAGATATGCATGCTTGCAACACAGCAATGGGGGGGATGCATGTCTACAATCACAGCAGTGAGCATATGCATGCTTGCAGTCACAGCAATGGGGGAGATGCATGTTTGCAACCACAGAAGAAGGAAGATAGATGCTTACAGTCACAGCAGAGGGAAGATACTTACTTGTAGTCACAGCAGAGGGGAGGTGGATGCTTGCTGATACAGTGATGGAGAGAGGAGAGGCAGAGATAGGTGGATCCTTGGAGCTCGTGAAGAGGTAGTGCAGTTTGCTTGGAAAAGTTCTAGGTCAGTGACCGACCCTGTCTCAAATAGAAAGTGGAAGAGGCATGAGGAACGATATGAAATTACCTACTAATCTTCACATGCACACACATGTATGCATGCACATGCACCTGGAATTCAGCAGCACTAGATAAAGACAACAAATACACAGGTACTCTTCATGGATGATGGAGCTCCTGGGAAGCGCTGAGCCCCATGTTTCAAAACTGCTGGCACTGATGGCATTATAGCCTTGTATGAGACAATTTAGGGATGCACACAATTCACTAAACTAGTGCCGGAACACAGGAGTGACCTTCCTTGATGCTTAGACCAACCCTTTGACAGAAGATAATTTAAGAAAGGGTTTACTCTGGCTCCTCGTTCCAGGGTAGTCAACTGTGACAGGGAAGTCTTGGAGGCAGGAGCCTGGGGCAGTTGGACACATTGTTCCATGCTCAGTGAGTAGAGACCTATCAATACTAGTGTTTAGATAGACTTCTCTATAACTCAATCCAGCATGGACCGGGATAGAATGGTCAAGCCCAGGACGAGGTAGGTTTTCCCACCCTACTGAACTTATTTCAGATGTCCCTCACAGGCATGCCCAGAGACTTGTGTCCTGGATGGATCTAGATCGTGTCAAGCGGCCAATCAATATTGCTAATCATACAGAGGGATAAGGATGACAGAAGCTTTCCTCTCCTGTGCCGTGCTGTGGAAACATTTTCAACTCAGAAAACCTAAACATGCTTAAAGACTACACGTAAGATCTCACGGACCCCTATAAGAGAAGCCAGAATATTCCAGAAGATCGTCATGTAGAAGGTGTTAAGAGCAATTTGACTGGCATTTGCTAGGACGTGAGCTTTTCTAGGGTGCCTGCTGCATCTCTTCCCAAGTCTTCACTCATTTCGTTATCCAGCAGGTGATTAGTTGCATGTCAGTTCTGAGTTCCCAGCCTAGTCTTTCTCATAATGGCTGCTTTCCTGCATTACTGAGCTAGTGAGTGAATAAACAATTAGTAGTCATTTATCAAGGCTGTAATCCTCCACAAACATTTCCTCTAACCGTTTTGTTTTTTTTTTTTTTTAGAAAATGTATGGAGAAAACCCTTTAATAGACTTCTGTTCCTAACACAATAACACAATACTTTCTACTCCAGTGACACAGTATTCATTTGGGGAAAATTTTCTAACAGTCACTGGGAATGTAGGTCAGTTAGTAAACACACACACACACACACACACACACACACATACATACATACATACATACATACATACACTCATACACACACACACACATATACACACGCACATACTTGCTCACACACATGCTCACACACAAACACTCTCTTTTTCACACACTTGCTCACAGATACTAGGGGTCGGGAGGGTGATATTACAGTTTGGGAAGATTGTTTAAGGGGAAAAACTGGGAAAAACTTGTAATGGCATTTCTGCTTCAATTAACGCTGACATATGACACCAAGAGCTGTTTCTTTTTTGTTTTTCATGGCAAAAGAAGGTTCTAGACATGTCTCTTTAAGCTTCTGCATATTAAGTGAGAAGTAAAGAAAAAATAGCGTTTATATAAATAGAAGGCATAGAGTCATTTCATCACATCAATTCAGTTATGCTCTGAAGACTGTAGCATGAATTTGGAGTTAATTATTAAACACCATTATCCATCAATTCTTTTTATACACTTGAGAACTTCATTCATGCATATATTGCATTTTGATAAAATCTATCTCCATTTTCTCCACCCCCAGCCCCCAATTTCTCCACTATCCTCTCTACCATCAGGTTTTTCTCCCAAATTCATGTGCTCTTTCTTTAAATCCATTGTGTCTATTTAGGGCTTCTAGTTCATGGCATGAATTCAAAGCCACTAACTGGAGCATGAGTAATCTTGTAGTGGCCTTTTTCTCTAGGGAAAAAAAAGACTCTTACCTCCCAGAAACCACCAATATAACTCCTTATTGGAATCACCAATATAACTCCTTAGGTAGAAGTTGAATTTTTTGAGCCTTTTATCCACCTGTGCTGGGATTTTGACCAGTTTGAACTTGTGCAGGTCTTATGCATATATTCACAGCCCCTGTAAATTCATGGGGATGTCAGTGTTTCCCTTCTCCTCTCCCTCAGATCCACTCCTCCTCCACTTCCTTTAGAAGAGAGCAGGCCTTCCAGGATATCAGCTAATGACAGCATAACAGGTTACAGTAAGACTAGGCACAAACCCTCATATCAAGGCAGGAGGAGGCCACCTGGTAGGAGGAAAAGGGCAGGCAAAAGAGTCATAGGTACCCCCACTTCCAGTGATAGGATCCCCAGAAGAACACCAAGCTACATAATCATAATGCATACTCAGAAGGCCCAGCTCAGACCCATACAGCCTTGCCATTGTCACTTCATTCTCTGTGAGCTCCTACTTGGTGGATTCTGGGGGTTGTGTTCTCATGGTGTCAGTGAACCCTCTGACTCCTACGATCCTTCTTTCCCTTCCTCTTTGGGGTTCCCCGAGCTTTGGTTAATGTTTGGCTGTGGCTCTTTGTATATGTTCCTATCAGTTGCTAAATGAGGCTCTCTGATGATGACTGGGCTAGGATCTGAACTATGAATGTAGCAAAATACCTTTTGGAATAATTTTGTTGATACTTGCCCCCTCTGGCCACCCCCATTGTGTTTTGTTCTATCCTGGGACTCTGGGCTATCCAGTCTCTGGTTCCTGTTCATATTAGCTGTGTCGGACATGGACTTCCTCTCATGACATGGGACTCAGGTTGAATCAGTCATTGGTTGGTCACTTCCACCAGTCCTGTCCCACCATTACCATAGCTTGACTTGCAGGCAGGACAAATTGCAAGTCAAAGGTTTTGTGGTTGATTGATGTTCCAGTTCCACCACTGGAAGCTTTGCTTGGTTAGAGAAGATGGCTGGTTCAGGCTCTGTAGCCCCTATTAATAGTAGTCTTCACTAAGGTCACCCTCATAGATTCTAGGGAGGTTCCACTGCACTAGATTTCCATATCACCCCTCTCTAAATATGCTCACCCCAAATTCCAGTTATCTCTCCCTGGAATCTTTCCCTCTATATCCCCCCTGCCACTGCTAATTTTTCTTGGTTCCATCCCCACCTGTTAGTCCACTGGTAAAATCTATGCTATTTATCATTCCCAAGGAGATCCATATCTCCACCACTACCTGCAGTATACTTGATAGTTAGTCTCTGGGTCTATATGGATTGTAGCATGAGTATTCTTTACTTAACTTTAAGTGAGTACATACCATGTTTATCTTTCTGGGTCTGGGTTACCTCAGGCTGAATGTTTGTTTTTTAGTTCCATTATTTGCCTGAAATTTTCACATCATTTTTTTTTCTAAACAGCTGTGTAATATACAACTCCATTGTGTAAATATACAACATTTTTGTTACCCACTTTTTTGGGGGGGGGCTGAGGGACATTTAGAATGTATCCACTTTCTAGCTATTATGAATGAAGCAACTAAGAACATAGTTGAACAAGTTCTTGTGGTTGGATGGAGCATCTTCTGGGTATATGCACAAGAGCGGTATAGTTGGATCTTGAGGTAAATTGATTCCAATTTTCAAAAGAGCCACCATATTGATTTTGAAAGTAATTTGGTCACGTTTGCACCTCCACCAGCAATGGAGGAATGTTCCTCATGCTCTACATCTTTGCCAGCATGAGCTATCACTTGTGTTATTTTTATCTTCATCATTCTGACAGGTGTAAAATGGATTTTGATTTGCATTTCCTTGATGGCTATTGATGCTGAACATTTCTTTAAGTATTTTGTATCCATTTGAGATTCCTCTGTTGAGAATTCTGTTTCCAGGTTTTTTTAATAAGAAATTTTATGAACTTTTTTTATTGGATATTTTCTTTATTTACATTTCAAATGTTATCATATTCCCAGTTTCCCCACTTCCTGGAAACCTCTTATCCCATCCTCCATTCCCTTCTTCTATGAGGGTGTTCCTCCACCCACCCACCTACTCCCACCTCCGCCCTCAATTCCCCTACACTGGAGTATCTACTGAGCTTTCATAGGATCAAGGACCTCTCCTTCCATTGATGCCTGACAAGGCCATCCTCTGCTACATATGCAGCTGGAGCCATGTGTACTCCTTGGTTGATGGCTTAGTCCATGGGAGCTCTGGGGGAGTCTGGTTGTTTGATGCTGTTGTTCTTCTTATGGGGTTGCAAACCCCTTCAACTCCTTCAGTTCTTTCTCTAACTCTTGTATTGGGGACCCCATGCACAGTCCAATGGTTGGCTGTGAGCATCCACCTCTGTATTTGTAAGGCTCTGGCAGGGCCTCTCAGGAGACATCCATATCAGGCTCCTTTCAACATGCACTTCTTGGCATCCACAATAGTGTCTAGGTTTAGTAACTGTATATGGGATGGATCTCCAGGTGGGACAGTCTCTGGATAGCTTTTCCTTCTGTCTCTGCTCTACAATTTATTTCCAATATTTTACAATTTATTTGCTCCTGTGAGTATTTTGTTCCACTTCTAAGAAGGACTGAAGCACCCACACTTTGGTCTTCCTTCTTCTTGAGCATCATGTGTTGTATAAATTGTATCTTGGGTGTTCAGAGCATTTGGGCTAATATCCACTTATCAGTGAGTGCATACCATGTGAGTTCTTTTGTGATTGGGTCACCTTACTCAAGATGATATTTTCTAGTTCCATCCATTTGCCTAAGAATTTCATGAATTAATCTTTTTTTTTTTTTTTTAGCATCATCTTTAAGTTTTATTTTCCTTTTCCTTCTTTTTTTTTACAATTGATTTCTTTTTTTTGTTAGATATTTTCTTTATTTACATTTCAAATGCTATCCCGAAAGTTCCCTATACACCCTCCCCGCCCTGCTCCCCTACCCACCCACTCCCACTTCTTGGCCCTGGCATTCCCCTGTACTGGGACATATAAAGTTTGCAAGACCAAGGGGCCTCTCTTCCCAATAATGGCCGACTAGGCCATCTTCTGCTATATATGCAGCTAGAGACACAAGCTCTGGGGGTACTGGTTAGTTCATATTGTTGTTCTACCTGTAGGGTTGCAGACACCTTCAAACCCTTGGGTACTTTCTCTATCTCCTCCATTGGGGGCCCTGTGTTCCATCCTATAGATGACTGTAAGGCCTCCCCTTCTATATTTGCCAGGCACTGGCATAGCCTCACAAGAGACAGCTATACCAGGGTCCCTTCAGCAAAATCTTGCTGGCATATGCAATAGTGCTGTCTTTGGTGGCTGATTATGGGATGGATCCCCAGGTGCAGTAATCTCTGGATGGTCCATCCTTTTGTCTTAGCTCCAAACTTTGTCTCTGTAACTCCTTCCATGGGTGTTTTATTCCCTATTCTAAGGAGGAATGAAGTATCCACACTTTTGTCTTTGTTCTTCTTGATTTGATTATGTTTTGCAAATTGTATCTTGGGTATTCTAAGTTTCTGGGCTAATATCCACTTATCAGTGAGTGCATATCTAGTGACTTCTTTTGTGATTGGGTTACCTCATTAAGGATGATATCCTCCAGATATAACCATTTGCCCAAGAATTTCATAAATTCATTGTTTTTAATAGCTGAGTATTACTCCATTGTGTAAATGTACCATATTTTCTGTATCCATTCTTTTGTTGAGGGACATCTGGGTTCTTTTCAGCTTCTGGCTATTATAAATAAGGCTGTTAGGAACATACTGGAGCCTGTGTCCTTATTACCAGTTGGAACATCTTCTGGTTATATGCCCAGGAGCAGTAGTGCTGGATCTTCCGGTAGTACTATGTCCAATTTTCTGAGGAACCGCCAGACTGAGTTCCAGAGTGGTTGTACCAGCTTGCAATTCCACCAGCAATGGAGGAGTGTTCCTCTTTCTCCACATCTTCACCAGCATCTGCTGTCACCTGAATTTTCTGACTAGAGTGAGGTGGAATCTCAAGGTTGTTTTGATTTTCATTTCCCTGATGATTAAGGATGTTGAACTTTTTTTCAGGTGCTTCTCAGCCCTTCTGTATTCCTCACTTGAGAATTCTTTGTTTAGCTCTATACCCCATTTTTTAATGGGGTTATTTGAATTTCTAGAGTTCAGCTTCTTGAGCTCTTTGTATATATTGGATATTAGACCCCTATCAGATTTAGAATTGGTAAAAATCCTTTCCCTAATCTGTTGGTGTCCTTTTGTCTTCTTGACAGTGTCTTTTGCCTTACAAAAGCTTTGCAGTTTTATGAGGTCCCATTTGTCAATACTTGATCTTACAGTACAAGCCATTGCTGATGTTTACGTATATTTCCCCTGTGCCATAGCTTTGAGGCTTTCTCCTCTATAAATTTCAGTGTCTCTGGTTTTATGTGGAGTTCTCTGATCCACTTAGGCTTGAGCTTTGTACAACGAGATAAGAATGGATCAATTTACATTCTTCTACATGATACTCGCCACTTGTGCCTGCACCATTTGTTGAAAATGCTGTCTTTTTTTCCTACTGGATGGTTTTAGCTCCCTTGTGAAAGATCAAGTGACCATAGGTGTGTGGATTCATTTCTAGGCCTTCAATTTTATTCCATTGATCTACCTGTCTTTCACTGTACCAGGACCATGCCGCTTTTATCACAATTGCTCTGTAGTACAGCTTGAGGTCAGGCATGGTGATTCCACCAGAGGTTTATTGTTGAGAATAGTTTTTGCTATCCTATGTTTTCTATTATTCCAGATGAATTTGCAAATTACCCTTTCTAATTCAGTGAAGAATTGAGTTGGAATTTTGATGGGGATTGCATTGATTCTGTAGATGGCTTTTGGCAGGATATCCATTTTGAATCTATTAATCCTGCCAATCTGTGAGCATGGGAGATCTTTCCATCTTCTGAGGTCTTCTTCAATTTCATTTTTTAGAGACTTGAAGTTCTTATCATACAGATCTTTCACTTCCTTAGTTAGAGTCACACCAAGGTATTTTATATGATTTGTGTCTATTGTGAAGGGTGTTGTTACCCTAATTTCTTTCTCAGCCCGTTTACCCTTTGTGTAGAGAAAGGCCATTGATTTGTTTGAGTTAATTTTCTATCCAGCTACTGCACTGAAACTGTTTATCAAGTTTAGGAGTTCTCTGGTGGAATTTTTAGGGTCACCTATATATACTATCATATCATCTTCAAATAGTGATATTTTGATTTATTCCTTTCCAATTTGTATCCCCTTAATGTCCTTTTGTTGTCGAATTGCTCTGGCTAGGACTTCAAGTACTATATTGAATAGGTAGGGAGAAAGTGGGCAGCCTTGTCTGGTCCCTGATTTTAGTGGGATTGCTTTGAGTTTCTCTCCATTTAGTTTGATGTTGGCTACTGGTTTGCTGTAGATTGCTTTTATTATGGTTAGGTATGAGCCTTGAACTCTTGATCTTTCCAAGACTTTTATCATGAAGGTGTGTTGGATTATGGCAAATGCTTTCTCAGCATCTAATGAGATGATCATGTGGTTTTTGTCTTTGAGTTTGTTTATATAGTGAGTTACGTTAATGGATTTCCATATATTAAACCATCTCTGCATTCCTGGGATGAAGCCTACTTGGTCATGATAGATGATCATTTTGATGTGTTCTTGGATTCAGTTTGCGAGGATTTTATTGAGTATTTTTGCATTGATATTCATAAGAGAAATGGTCTGAAGTTCTTTTTCTTTGTTGGATCTTTGTGTGGTTTAGGTATCAGAGTAATTATCGCTTTATAGAATGAATTGAGTAGAGTACCTTCTGTTTCTATTTTGTGGAATAATTTGAGGAGAGTTGAAATTAGGTCTTCTTTCAAGGTCTGATAGAACTCTGCACTAAACCCATTTGGTCCTGGGCATTTTCATAGTTGGCAGACTATTGATGTCTGCTTCTATTTCTTTAGGGGAAATGGGACTGTTTAGATCGTTAATCTGATCCTGATTTAACTTTAGTACCTGGAATCTGTCTAGGAAGTTGTTCATTTCATTCAGGTTTTCCAGTTTTGTTGAGTATAGCATTTTGTAGTAGGATGTTTTGGATTTTCTCAGGTTCTGTTGTTATGTCTCCCTTTTAATTTGAGATTTTATTAATTAGAATATTGTTCCTGTGCCCTCTAGTTAGTCTGGCTAAGGGTTTATCTATATTGTTGATTTTCTCAAAGAATCAGCTCCTGGTTTGGCTGATTCTTTGAATAGTTCTTTTTGTTTCCACTTGGTTGATTTCAGCCCTGAGTTTGATTATTTCCTGCTGTCTACTCCTCTTGGGTGAATTTGCTTCCTTTAGTTCTAGAGCTTCTAGGTGTGCTGTCAGGCTGTTAGTGTATGCTCTCTCTAGCTTCTTTTTGGAGGCACTCAGGGCTAAAAGTTTTCCTCTTAAGACTGCCTTCATGTGTCCCATAAATTTGGGTATGTTGTGGCTTCATTTTCATTAAACTCTAAAAAGTCTTTAATTTCTTTCTTTATTTCATCCTTGACCAAGGTATCATTGAGTAGAGTGTTGTTCAGTTTCCACATGAATGCTGGCTTTCTATTATTAATGTTGTTATTGAAGATCAGCCTTAGTCCATAGTGGTCAGATAGGATGCATGGGATAATTTCAATATTTTTGAATCTGTGGAGGCCTGTTATGTGACCAATTATATGGTCAATTTTGGAAGAGGTACCATGTGGCTCTGAGAAGAAGGTATATCCTTTTGTTTTAGTATAAAATGTTCTATAGATACCTATTAAATCCATTTGTTTCACAACTTCTATTAGTGTCCATGAGTCTCTGTTTTGTTTCTGTTTCCAGGATCTGTCCATTGCTGAGAGTGGGGTGTTAAAGTCTTCCACTATTACTATGTGAGGGGCAATGTGTGCTTTGAGCTTTACTAAATTTTCTTTAGTGAATGTGGCTGCTCTTGCATTTGGAGCATAGATATTCAGAATTGAGTGTTCATTTGTTAGATTTTACCTTTGATGAGTATGAAGTGCTCCTCCTTGTCTTTTTTGATAACTTTGGGTTGAAAGTCAATTTTATCTGATATTAGCATGGCTACTCCAGCTTGTTTCTTAGGACCATTTGCTTGGAAAATTGTTTTCCAGCCTTTCACTCTGAGGTCATGTCTGTCTTTTTCCCTGAGGTGGGTTTCCTGTAAGCAGCAAAATGTTGGGTCCTGTTTGTGTAGCCAGTATATTAGTCTATGTCTTTTTATTAGGGAATTGAGTCCATTGATATTAAGAGAAATTAAAG
>LR749492.1:4363423-4379867 GCA_902729485.2 Mus minutoides
GCAGCGCGGGTGTTCTGGCTGGGAGAAGCCCAGCCTCCGGTGGGGCGGAGTTCTCAGTTCCTGCCCCTGGGAGGAACTGCTGACCTGCTGCTCCCAAAACCACCTCTGCACTCACGCGTAACCCCAATGTGATCTTAAAGTCCTGGGGTGTCCCTAGCTGTGTCTGCTGGGCGGCGCGGGTGTTCTGGCTGGGAGAGGCCCAGCCTCCGGTGGGGCGGAGTTCTCAGTTCCTGCCCCTGGAGTGAACTGCTGACCCGCTGCTCCCAAAACCACCTCTGCACTCACGTGTAACCCCAATGCGATCTTAAAGTCCTGGGGGTGTCCTTAGCTGTGTCTGCTGGGCTCAGAGGAAAGATGGTGCGGCAGCGCGGGTGTCTGGCTGGGAGAAGCCCAGCCTCCGGTGGGGCGGAGTTCTCAGTTCCTGCCCCTGGGAGGAACTGCTGAGCTGCTGCTCCCAAAACCACCTCTGCACTCACGTGTAACCCCAATGCGATCTTAAAGTCCTGGGGTGTCCCTAGCTGTGTCCGCTGGGCTCAGAGGAGCGGTGTCTGCTTTTAATATAGTGAAATAAAAAGACACAATGAAGAAGTCAGGGAGGAGACAGTCAAGCCCCGCCCCTTCTCTCCTCTAAGCATTCTAGCATAGAACAAACATCTGTTTGATGGTGAGAGGGAAAATGTAGTACAACTTACCCTGGGAATCAAGAACCAGATCTGTCACAGGGAAAACTAAGGCCCAATGTGCACCTATATTCAAGAATGATAAGATTTCAAATGAATTGAGATCTTATTCAAGGACATTATAAATGGTTCTCAAACCTGGAGGATACAAATACCCAAGGACTTTCTTACCAGTCAAGTGTAACTCATCCAAGTATATATCAAGATGTCTTATATCTGAACTGTCAAAGGTAAAAGAAAGAAGATTCTCAGGATTCAAGAGAAAAGACAGAGAGAAAATTGTCCCTGTTAGGTTGGCATTCTGCTTCTCCACAGTGTGTTACAGGCCAGAGTTGTCAGTGCTGGATGGAAAACATCTGTCAACTAAAAGCTGACATTCTTTAGAAGTGAAGGTGAATTAGAAATGTCCCTAGACACAACCACCAGATAAAGCCTACAAGCGACACCGTAGGAAGTTTTCTAACTAGAAGAAGACATTCATGAAAAGTTATAAAACCCACAGTTAAGCTACACAAACAACTTTAGAATATCTAATTGTGTAATATGTGTGCATGAACTATTCCTATTAGTAAAATAATTTAAAAATAGCCACAGTGATACTCTGAGAGTCAATGTAGGGAATGTCAAATGGGATATCAAAACTTTTAAATGAAGAGAGTAATGTATTGAAGTGTTGAGATTTGAAGTTTTTTCTCTTGTTGTTATCATTTCACAATAGCTTTTAATAACACAAGATGTTTCCACAAGCCTCACAGCAATCACAAAGCAAACATTTAGAAAAATAAAAGAAAAATAAGTAAAAAACCCAAAGACACTGTTAGTATAATGATTCTTACACATAATAATATTCCAAGAAAGGGAGAAGGATTAAATACATAGAAATTCAAAGAAATGTCTAGCTAAGTTGCCCAGCAGACCAAGTCTAACAAACCTATAGAATATTCCATTCAACTTTTGCACAATACAATTTTAAATGTTAGGCCACAAAATAAGCCTTAGTACACTCAAAAGAGTGAAATTATGTTGAATGTCTTTTCCAAATAAAAGTAGAAATCAATAGCAAGAAAAAAAAAATGGGGAAGGATTGAAGGAGCTGAAGGGGACTACAATAACACAGGAAGAACAACAGTATCAACTCATCAGACCCCTCCCCCTCCACCAGTGATCCCAGGGACTAAACCACCAACCAAAGAGTACACATGGAGGAACCCATGGCTCCATATAGCAGAGGATGGTCTTATCTGGCATCAATGGGAGAGCAGGCCCTTGGTCCTGTGGAGGGCTGTTTTCCCAGCATAGGAGGATGCCAGAGGGGTAAGGTGGGAGTGGGTGGGCGGATGAGTGAGAAACCTCTTAGAAGCAAAGGTGAGGAGGATTAGATGGGGGCCTTACAGAGGGAAAACTGGGAAGGGAGACAACATTTGAAATGTAAATAAATAAAATAACCAATTAATAAAAAACAATAAAAACAATAAAAACAATAAAAACTTAGGAAGTTCTGTGAATACATGAAATTAAAAGCTTCATTTTGAACAACAAATGTATTAGGAAACAAATTAGCATGAAGTTATGCATACCAGCATTTTCAAAATTCAGCCAAAGCAATATTGAAAGTTCACACTAATTAAATAAACATCAGAAGGAAATATCTCTGGATGCTGAGCTGGAGATGGAGCAACACATCACCTGCACAGTGGCTAAATCTAGTTCTTGGGCAACCTAACATAGGCACTGAGCACACATGGGGCACTTACATACATGCAAGAAAGCATAAAAAGCATAAAAATTAAAAATCTTAAACAAATCCTCAAGTTTCTTTAATGAATGTGGCTGCTCTTCTATCTTCAAAAACTCAGATAACAGCAGAGGCTGGCAAGGATGTGGAGAAAAAGAAACACTCCTCCATTGCTGGTGGGATTGCAAGCTGGTACAACAACTCTGGAAATTAGTCTGGAGGTTCCTCAGAAAATTGGACATAGTACTACCAGAAGATTCAGCAATACCTCTACTGGGCATATACCCAGAAGTTGCTCCAACTGGCAATAAGAACACATGCTCCACTATGTTCATAGCAGCCTTATTTATAATAGCCAGAAGCTGGAAAGAACCCAGATGTCCCTCAACAGAGGAATGGATACAGAAAATGTGGTACATTTATTCAATGGAGTACTACTACTCAGCCATTAAAAACAATGAATTTATGAAATTCTTGGGCAAATGAATGTATCTGGAGGATATCATCCTTAGTGAGGTAACCCAATCACAAAAAAGTCACTTGATATGCACTCACTGATAAGTGGATATTAGCCCAGAAACTGAAAATACCCAAGATACAATTTGCAAAACACAAGAAAATCAAAAGAAGGAATAGAGAACATAACACCCATGAAAGGAGTTACAGAGACAAAGACTGGAGCTAAGACAAAAGGATGGACCATCCAGAGACTACCGCACCCAGGGATCCATCCCATAATCAGCCAAAAACCCAGACACTATTACATATGCCAGCAAGATTTTGGTGAAAGGACACTGATATAACTATCTCGAATGAGACTATGCCAGTCCCTGGCAAATATAGAAGGGGATGCTCATAGTCATCTATAGGATGGAACACAGGGCACCCAATGGAGGAGCTAGAGAAATTACCCAAGGAGCTGAAGAGGTCTACAACTCTTTAGGTGGAACAACAATATGAACTAACCAGTACTCCTAGAGCTCGTGTCTCTAGCTGCATATGTAGCAGAAAATGGGCTAGTGGGCCATCATTGGGAAGAGAAGCCCCTTGGTCTTATAAACTTTATATATCCCAGTACAGGGGAATGCCAGGGCCAAGAAGTGGGAGTGGGTGGGTAGTGGAGCAGGGCGGAAGGAGGGTATAGTGAACTTTCAGGATAGCATTTGAAATGTAAATAAAGAAAATATCTAATAACATAAAAAAGAATACTTGCTCATTGTTAGCTGCTAGATAAGCAAGAGCCAGAACTTAACTTTGGTAAGTCATTTATCCTCTACTGGAAGGCCACACATCATTATTTGGATAATACAAATAGGTCTTGAATGACTAAACTTGGGCCTAAGATTGGATTTGAAATTTTTAAAAATGGTTACAAAATTTGGAGGATGGAGAAGATGAAAAGTGGGATTTGGGAAGCACTGGGCAATGGATTTGATCAAAATATATTATATGAAATTCTTAAAGAAGAAAGGGTCTTTTAAAATAGAAAAAGGTATTTTTTTCAAGTATTTCTCATAGTATGGTGACCAAAAATTTTATATTCGATAGATAGATATATGCAGGTAAATCCTATGTGTTCTAGAGCCTGAGAGCCATTCAGAACACTAGGAACTCCTATAATATTAGAAAAATGAATCAAGATTCTTTCCCAGGAGTTAACTGATGTTGTGTAGAGTGCTTATATTAGAATTGTGTATAAATCTTTTTCTAAAACAAAATTTGCATTTCTATGAATTATGAGATACTTAAATGCCAGTGCCTCATATAACATCAAATTTGGCAAATCATAAGAACAATATTTTTTGAGGGAAGATAACTGGATAGATGGGGAAGAATGTGCAAAATTGCCTTTCATTGCTTATTTTATTTTATTTGAAAAATTTTCCAATTTTTATTAGATATTTTCTTCATTTACATTTCAAATGCTATCCCAAAATTCCCCTATAGCCTTCCCCATCCCCAACCCTGCTCCCCTACCCACCCACTCCCACTTCTTAGCCTTGGTGTTACCCTGTACTGGGACATAAAAGTTTGCAAGACCAAGGGACCTCTCTTCTCAATGATGGCCAACTAGGCCATATTCTGCTACATATGCATCTAGAGACACGAGCTCTGGGGGTACTAGTTAGTTCATATTGTTCTTCCACCTACAGGGTTAGAGACTCCTTCAGCTCCTTGGGTACTTTCTCTAGCTTCTCCATTGGGAAACCTGTGTTCCATCTAATAGCTGACTGTGATCATCCACTTCTGTGTTTGCTAGGCACTGGCATAGCCGCACATGAGACAGCTATATGCAATAGTGTTTGTGTTTAGTGGCTGATAGTATGTAATTTAAGAGTTTTAAATATTGAAGTTAAAATACATAAATATTGTACATAATTATTCGATATCAATGATAGGAAAAAGGGTCATACCTGTGGGTTCCATAGCATGCTCAATCAAAACCCAATATATAATCAGAAAAGTCAATCCATTTGCTATATTCTCAGAATCCTCATATAGCTGTCTCAGTAGTAATGTGTAGGAATGTGTGCAGACTCCTCTGGTTATTAGAAAGGTTGCTTTTTTTGTTTGTGTGTGTGTGTGCCCTGAACTGTTCTCTTCATTGGGGAACAGAACACAGGAGATATTCTTATATGTGAAATGTATAATGGATGGAAGACAGCATCATGGATTGTTACTCCTTTAAACTCATTACATTTTGGAATCATTGACACTGTGAAGTGGGGCCCGTTGGTCTAACCTGACCCTGTCACCGAGTAACTCTGGGTAAGTCTATTAATATTTCTGTCCCTTGGCCTTCTTATCTTTCAAATGGGAATATTAATAACTGTCTTGGTCAAATTGGACAAAATCTGAAACCATTTCAAAGGCACCAAGTTAATGTAAAAGGTAATTAAATCTGGCTGTGACAGATTGATTGTACATTTATGACATTTTAATGACATTTTAGATTTCATTAGGACAGAAGGCTCTTAGAAACATATATCCCAATTGCTATGTAAGTAATTTTAAAACTAGACAAAACTGAGGACTAAGAATGTCTTTTTCTCCTGATAAGAAACAGTAGAGAATGTTAATTGCCCTCCTTTAAGTTCATTCAAGTTTGCCAGGGAGGAGTTGACTTTGAGTTGTTAGCTGGTCACAGGCTGTAGAATTGCTGTATATGAACCTGTATATGAACCTGTATATGAACCTGTATATGAACCTGCATCAATGTGGCAGTGAAAAGACACAAGTCAAGTACAGAACTTCTTCTTTCTCAGACCAAGCTTGCAGGTGAGGCAGAGGTCTGTGACCAAGACAGAATGACACAGAGAGTGTTGCTTACCTTCCCACAGTGGATGAGACTCATCCTTGCATCAAAGTTGCCTATTGGCAAGGAGCACGGTTGTTTTCAGAACAGAGTGCCTCTCTCTCTCTCTCTCTCTCTCTCTCTCTCTCTCTTGCAACAGATCCATTTGATTACTAAATCAAACTAAGAGATTATTTGGACCTGGACAAGTCTAGAATTTCCTTTTGTACATTATAGTTTTAAGGTTGTTTAACATAAGAAAACCACTTAATAAAAATATTCTGTATAGCTTCAATTCCAGGAAGAAATCTGGGCCCTCTCTAGGCATAAGATTAATTTCTCGCAACTCCATGGAGGAGGTATAGCAAGAATCTTGTTTTATAAATGAAGGAACCGATTTTCAGAGCTCTTAGGACTGTTCTTCATGTCTCAACTAGAACCGACTGGCTCTGACTTTTACACTCTGAGCCAGTCTACCTCTGGGCTTATTCTTCTGAAAGGCAACTTTTTAAAGATTTCACCCCTAGCTTTAGAGTGATTAAGCTTTAAGAGAGTGGTTCATTAATGCATAGGAAGGCGCATATGTGAATACCATCCCCTATGTTTAAGAGAAAGCTGTGCTGGCAGTCAGCCTAGCTTGAAAGTGTTATTTGTGTGACAGGAATCTTCAATGAGCTGGACCACTCCCATGGCATTTTGCAGAATCCTCTGTATATAGTTTTGATCTGAGTTTGGTTCCAAGAGCATAAATATCTGTGAGGAATCCTGTGAGATAACTCGACTAAGGCAGCAACAAAAACTCCCGTTTCAATCGACTTTTCATGCAAATGGGAAAAGGATGAACCAGAAGCAAATACCTGAAAATTCATAAGATGCCATCCTTCAATAATTATGCAATATTCATGGAAGTCTGCTTAGATAGTGTGCTAAGTTCTGGACTTCACATTTGCATTCTCCTCAGCTGAAAATGAGGAAGAACAGGAAGGAGAGAAGACGCCAACAGCCAAAGCACAGAGACTATTATGGGATGAGACACTTTTACATCTTTCCTCTCAATGAGCACATGAAATTAAAATTCTCAGACCGCCAGGGTTCATCCACTGCTGAGAAGAAGATTCGCAACTTGGATAACTTATTATTTTAGAAGGAAATAAAATTCTAATAGTGTTGGTTAATTTTTTTTTTTGTATGTGTTTGCTTGTTTTTCTAATAGGACTTACATCTCTCCAAAAGATTACTACGTTTTGCTTTTGCACTTCTCTAGGTTACCACAGATCCAAGTTATTAGTATAAACAATTATAAACTATCTAGAATCTTCTAATACAAATGTCAGTATTCCCGTGAGGGCTGCTGACTGCATACCCTCAGAAGGTACGCTCTGTTGTGGGGAGGGAATAAAGGCAGTGTGAGCACAAATGAGCAGCCGCCACTTCTCTGTGCACATGCTGAATATTTCATTTCTGCACTAGTGAAATATTTAAAGCAATTTGTGAGCTCTTCCCCAAACATGTGGGAGCCTAGGTCACAGAGCTGCAGGAGAATCTGACAATCTCATGGTGGCCCAGTGCTTTCCAGGGAAAATGAATATGCCAAAGAATGACAATTACTTTTAATTTTAATGGGGGAGGAACACATCTAAAATCAAATAGACACTAAGACTAGGCATTCAGAGATTCTTCACACTGTGTACTCCAGATTCAGGCTCTTTAAACCAGCCTCAGTAAATCTCGGTAAAAATATCCCTTTTGGTTTGGCTCTGTGTATGCCTGAAGGCTTTCAGTACCCTATACCTGGTTGGTGGCAATGGAGAGGACTTTTAATAAAGGAGCCTGTGAGGCATGGTTGCAATGTGTGGGTGCCCTGTACATTGGCCCTGTACATTTGCTCCTTGGGGGGAAATGTAAGAACACTTCATGTCCAGATTCACCCTTGGAATTGATTCAATACTAAATTCTAAAGACTTGCCAAGCTTTCTAAGGCTCACAATGAGCCATCTTCATGAGAATTGCAATTCCATTCAGCAGCAGATGCCTGCGGGGACTGATAGCTTATTGGGTACATTTTCACCCACATGCTCTAACATATAGAATTATTTCTAGATGGAGTCAGGTTGTGCACTCAATATTTCTATCTCGCCAGCATTTAAGTGTTAAATCCTAAGTCTCAGCATGTGCTCTGAGAACACAGTCTTTGGGAGGAAGTTGGGATTAATTCCTAGGAGTGGGATTTGTATCCATATAAAAGAAAACGCAGAGATCTGTTTTTACCTTCCAGCAGGTTAGGACACAGAAAGGTTCTAGAGAAGAATAAAATTGAGTCTACTGATGACTTGACCCTGGACTTCTCATTCTTCAGAACTGTGAGAATTATGTTTCTATTGATTATCAATTATCCAACCCACAGTATTCTGTTCTAGCAGCCTGAATGAATTCAAAGCCTTCTTAGATGGATTTCCATTTTCCTTTAGGTTATAATGTTGCACCAACGTTTGTGATACTTCCAGAGAACTCTGAAAACTCTTCACACAGATTTGCCTAAACTGAGTATTACAGAATTGATTTTTTAAAAAAAAAAAGTAGAGAAATTATACCTATAGAGTTGCACTGCTCTCAGACTTGTTCCAGGGAGTCAACAGTGAGTGCAGAGATTTATAAGTGGTCAAAATACTTAAAACATGTAGTCTTGAGTGCTCAGCTCTTCATGGGACATCTTTGTCAAGCTCCTTCCAATGTACAGGGAATGTTATGGAAGAAGTGGCAGAAAGAATGCAAGAGTTAGAAGATGGAGAAAGTTCCCTGAAATAATATCGATGTTCAATTCATGAACTCATAGTAATTATGGATGCCCACACAAGATTGGCACGAGTCAAGCCATCCTAAATTTTGACATGGACAGACAAGGAAGAAGCTCATGAGGTCTTATTCCTCACTGAGAAATTCATAGCAGTTTATAGCTACTAGGAGTGAGAATTATTCTTTTAAGATGTGTAGCCACTGGTAGGCAGTAGATGGCTCTACCCTCCTGCATATGAGGCTAAATTTAATTAGTTATTAAAAGGAGAGAGAGAGAGAGAGGAGGGAGGGAGGGAGGGAGGGAGGGAGGGAAGGAGGGAGGGAGGGAGGGAGGGAAAGAGAAAGAGAGAGAGAGAGAGAGAGAGAGAGAGAGAGAGAGAGAGAGAGAGAGAGGGAGGAATGTATTGGGTGTTATCCAGGGAGAGTTAGAGGAGTGGGTGTGACTATACTTCATTGAATACTTGTATGAAGTATTCAAAGAATTATTTTAAGATAAATAAATAACTGTTCTTAAAAACATAAAGAAAAGTGATTAATGGTTTTTGGACCATTGGAGCAACACCTCTAATTGAGAACTTACTGCTTCATGTACTATTTTAAGCACATTATATCTATGTCATATAACAATCCTGACTTTATATGATATTAAATTATATAATTTTGTGTATTTTATAAATTATATATTGTCTGAGCTGAAATAAGAACCATCTTATTTAGTAGAGAAGTATACATTTTACAAACATTATATTGTCGAAAAATCTCACAGACAGCAAATAGTTGAGATGAAATTTGAATGTTGGTTAATCCATTATAAGACCATGAATTCAATTTCTAAGAAATTGGAAGTCTGCTTTGTAGCCTGTACCACTATAATCATCTGACTTGTTGGCTAGAGGTAGCTTCTAAAGCTATGGATGAGGACCATGCCAGATCAGAAGGATTCTGTCAATCAGCACAAGGCTAGTGGCTGCTCAGTACAAGGATTTAACATCCTTATGTTTATTTTTCAATCTCACTGCTACTTATCTCTGCTTCCTATTTTAATTTTCTAGAAGAATAATGTATAGGGAAAGGTGATGTAGTAAAGTGGAGGTTTGGCTCCAAACTCCAGAATTCCAGTGGTACTCCAGCCACCACCTCTATACAACTTGGACTATAGGAGCATGCCACCTTATTTAGCTCTCCAGTCTAGTTCATTGGACCATCTCTGAAACAATATTTGCCAGACATAGCTAGAGTACAGCACAAATGAATTCACAGGGGATGACACTGTATGTATAATGCTGGCACAAGCTCAAGCCAGTCAAAATCTCAGCAAAGCTGGGGGAAGTTTCATGAAGTCTCACCTCTATCAGAGAATCTGTTTGCAACTGGTTGCTCTGTGGGATGGAGTATCAGGTTTTTTATTATTTTATTTTATTTTATTTTATTTTATTTTATTTTATTATTATTATTTTTTTTACTTAGATGTGGTCCCTGTGGTTTCCTGTTCCTACAGATGTGTATGGTCCTATATCTATGCCCATATAGATAATACTAAGTTGGGAGGAAAAAGTGCTAGTGAGCATAAAGAAAACCCGGAAAGTAAGAAATGGGGATAGATTTGATCAAAACACATTATATAAACATATAACCCTTTTAGGCAGTAAGAAGATATTAAAACTGTATATGGAATGGATATTTATTTATTTATTTATTTATTCATTCATTCACTTTACATCCCACTCTACGCCCCCTCCTACTCACCCCCTCCCAGAAGTCTCTCCTCATTTCCCCTTCCCTTTCTTCTCCTTTGAGAGGGTGGGTCCTCTCTTGGGTATTCCCCCACCCTGGCACATAAAGTTTCTGTGGAGCTACATGTATCTTCTCCTACTGAGGCCAGACAAGGCAACCCAGCAAGAAGAACACATTCCATTTTAAATAAATATTACCAATTAATTATTTCAAATTATCTTGTGCATTTTATTTTATATTATTGTACACTGTCATCTCATTATCTATCTGCCAGAGTTAAAATTAGACATATAATAGAATAATTGATATTTATATTAGTATAACTGATATATAGATTAGGATAATTGATATTTACATCAGATTCTAGCTTTTTACCCTTCAGCTCACTTCTATGATGGCACTGAAATTTGGAGAGCCATTTCACACTAAATCACATCTTATGAAACACAATGAAAAAAATTAAAACTTTTAGGTAACCCAATCACAAAAGGATACACATGGTATTCACTCACTGATAAGTGGATATTAGCCCCATAGCTCTCAATACCCGAGATATAATTCACAGACCACATGAAGCTCAAAAAGAAGGAAGACCAAAGTGTGGATGCTTCAGTCTTTCTTAGAAGGGAGACAAAATACTCATGAGGGGAAAATCAGGGACACAGTATGAACGCAGAGTCTGAAGGAAAGGCCATCCAGAGACTGCCAGACTTGGGGACATTCCATATACATTCAACAAACCCAGACACTATTGTGGATGCCAAGAAGTACATGCTAACAGGAGCCTGATATAGCTGTCTCCTGAGATGCTCTGCCAGAGCCTGATAAATATAGAGGCAGATGCTCACAGCCAACCATTGGACTAAGCACAGAGTCCCCAATGGAGGAGTTAGAGAAAGGACTGAAGAAGCTGAAGGGGTTTGCAACCCCATAGGAGGAACAACAATATCAAACAACCAGACCCCTCCATAGCTCCCAGGACTAAACCACCAACCAAAGTGTACACATGAGGGACCCATGGCTCCAGCAGCATGTGTAGCAGAGAACGGCCTTGTTGGACATCAATGGGAGGAGAGGTTGTTGGTCCCATGAAGGCTCGATGTCCCAGTATAGGGCAATGCCAGGGCAGGAAGGAGGAAGTGGGTGGGTGGGTAAGTACTCTCATGGAAGCAGCGGGAAGGGGGATGGGACAGGGCATTTCTGGAAGGGAAAACTGGAAAAAGGATAACATTTGAAATATAAATAAAGAAAATATCCAACAAAATAAAAAGAAATGGAAAAATGTTGTTGTATATTAAATGACAAAGGCTTACAAAGAGAAATGTAATACTATAATAAATTTTAGCAAACTATATCTTTAAGGTTAAATAAAGCTACTGTCATTTTATGCTTTGAAAACAAAGCATCCGACTTTATAGGGGTAGTCATCACTTCTCAGGATGAGGGAGGCAGGCTCCTAGTCTTCTTAGTCTCTATTGATACAGGGAATGGCATCTGAGGTATGCATAAACTATTTCTGGTTTTAGCTATTGAAACATTTTAGCTTGAACTTCTGTTGAAAGCAAGACTGTTGATGAATATAGAAATGTAAAGGTACTCAGTGTAGGTTTCTATTTAGACAAGATAAACCAAAGCATGTGTGGTAGTGAAGCCAGTCTGAAACACAGATGGAGAAAGGCAGAGGCATAACAACAAGGCCATCAGACTCACATGATGCTCAGAAATGGGAAATCTGCTTCTGTTTAGGTGCCCTTTTATGCCAGGCATTCACTTCATTCTCTTGCAATGAACTAGCAAGAAAAATATCTAATTAACTATATATTTTCTGGGTAAATCTAAAATCCTTCAAAAGGGTACTTCCTCTCTGAGACACATCAAGGCATGTGAAGAAAAGCGTTATAAAATTATATATGTCTATATGTTTATACACGTGTTTCACATTTTATTCCAAATTCAAGTGGCAGAATGTGCTGTCATTACTTTTAAAGGAAATAAATTTGAAGTTTTGATCGCCACTAATCCAATGATAAGTATTTAGCTATCTTTATACAACAACATATGCTTGCCTTGGCATTTCTCCAGGCCTTAAGTTCTGGAGTCTAATATTTCCTTTTATTAGCTGGTGTTTCATTCATTTCTGGCCCTCAATGAAGGGGCTTGAGTTTCAGCTGTAAGGGGCTGTTTTCTCTGAGATATCTTAGTCCTTTCACAGGTTTTATATGAGGTTCAGGCAGTACTGGGGAGAGGAAGCAGTTGGAGAAGTGCCTAAGTGGTACTTTCTCTCAATAAAGACACTGTGTTCATGTTTAGCCTCTAATGTGACATAATGAATTATGAACTAAGGGTAATTGGAAAATTTGTGTCCCCCTCAAAGCTGAACAGCATTTTAATGTATGAAAGCAAACCATAGGTCAGTTAGAAGACTTGATCAATATTTATATTGCTCTTTAATGAAAGGAAATAACACTGATAGATTTTCTCTGGGTTTGTTGATGAGTGCGTATTAGTAGACTACAAGTGGGGTATTCATTGATCACAGTCAATCTAAACTTTTAGTAATAAGTCAGTCACCCATGCCATTTTTTTCCAGAAATTTCCACTATCTTTAAAAGCCCCACTTATCTTTCATTAATTTACATGTAAATATTATGCACAAGGCATATATTTCTCATATATTACCTCATCCTTGCTTCCCAGAAATATTGCAGGACGTTACTTGCATTTATAGATTAGGACTTTGACATAGAGATACCCAGACAATTTGTCCATTGTGATATAGTGAATGTAAAGCAATACATTTCATTTAAAAATGAAGTTAAATTTAAAGCAAAGTTAGAAAATTTGTTTATATTTTTAATCTAGAAGTTCCTGTTATTTCTGCAAGCCCTCGCTGTTTCCTAGAGGGAGAGTGGGGGTTGTTTTGTTGCATGTCCTGTTTGAGTGGAGATGAGAGAGGATAAATGAAGAGGATGGCAAGAAAAGGTCCCTGTAAGCTATGCGAAGGTCCCTGGGGCTGTTGTTCTGCCTTCTTCGAAGAGCAAGGCCTCTGATCATCTAGTTTGTGAAGGGCCAGAAAGTCAATTGTGCCACCTTCAAGTCAAGTCATAGGATCTAGCACATGTGGCCTGAAAGCCTTCTGAGACCCACTTTCATCCCCGGGTTTCTAGTAGTTTCTCTGCAAAGACAAGAGCAGTTGGAAGTTTTCTGCTCTCTGCTTGGAGACTATCCTCATTTGGTTCAAAGGCTGATTTTAAGCATCCAAGCAATATGCACCACATTAGAGAGTTTGAGGTCTAGTCAATAAAATTGACTGGGAGATAACTCAAAAGCCATGACTCCTCATTCCATGCATTATGGACTGGGCAGGTACTGTCTCATCTTGTATTTGATCTTGAGAACCTCTGAAAATTTTAGCTCTTCTTTCCTTCATGAAATTTTAAATACCAGCCTGCATTATGTTCAGTGGACAAAAGAGTTCCTGTGGTAATCGGCTTCTGAAGTATGAGGATTTTGTATGAGAAGCATTTAATGATGATTACACTGGAGGTCAGAGTCTTGTCAGTTCCTGCTCTCCACACTGGAACCCTGTTCATTAATAGTTTGGTGCATATTTTCTTTCTCCTCATGAATATACTGCACGCTATTATCTCAGTCAGTGGAAATCTCCTCTTCTGTAAACAGGAAATGAAATGTACTTCAAAGGATGATGTGTGAGAAATTTCTGGGAATGTGAGAAACATTTCAGGGTTCTGAAAATGCACAGGCATTCAGGAACACACAAAGAGCTGAATTCTGTGTTTTCTGCATGTGAGGATTTGTTTTAAGAACTTTACCTGCATTCACTCAATTCCTCTAACAATCCTGTCTTCCTCTCATCTTGCAAATTGGATTGCAAGGTACATAAATGCTAAGCAACTTGCTTTATTTGGCTTACATAGCTAAAAAAACAATAAAGTGGTGGTGTTAATGCTGAAGAATCTGAATGAATCATCCAAGAATTTATATTCAAGAAAAGAGGTCCCAAGATAAGATAAGAAAAATATTCTAACAACAACAAAACCCATATAGATACCAGCACACCAGAGCCTGTTAATAAATAGTATGGGGACTAGAACAAAACAGTCACAAATGAATAGATTAAAGGAATAGAGGATCCAAATATTATAGTAAACCCATGCAGCTATAACAGCATGGCTTTTGACATAGTTGTCAAAACTGTGCATCAGAGAACAAATGGGGCTTGATGCCGACATGTCGCAGAATGAAGCTAGATCACTATCTGTTATCCTGTACAAAAATCAACTCCAAATATATCACAAACCTTAGCATAAGACATGAAACCCAGAAGTTGGGAGGAAAGGTAAGAAAACCACTTCATGATATAAGCATAGGCAAGCACTTGTTCAGTAGGACATCAGTAGTTCAAAAAAATAATGACAACTGTCAACAACTGGGTCATCATTAAAATAAAATGCCTACATACAACAAGGAAATATTTTAAAAAGTGGCAAGATTGACTAAAGAGAGTCTATGGAATGCAGAAGAAAACTGTGAGAATGAAGTACCTCTGACAGTGTTAATATCTAGAATGTGCAAGAAAGTTAAAAAAAAAAAAAAACAACCCTAAGAAACCAAGTAAATCATTCAATAAAAGGGCTAATGAAATGTGAATGACCACTACCCTCCTCCAAAAATATCTTCCCTTACCAGAGAAATGTATATCAAAGCTACTGGGCTATTTTATCTCCCCTCAATCAGGATAGAATTCTTTAACAAAACAAAACAAAAATGCTGGTAGGGATATGGATAAAAAGGAATCACTATATACTGCTCACAGGAATAAAGCTATTCCAGCCACCCTAGAAATCAATACAAACCTTTTTCACAAAACCAAAAATGGCTCTATAATATGACTCAGCTATATCATGCCTAGGAATTTACCTGAAGAAGTTTAAGTCATCGTATGATAGAAACACTTGAATATCAATGTTTATTGTGGCACTATTGACAACAGTGAAATTATTGAACTAAGCTAAGTACACAACAACAAAAGAATCGATAAAGAAAATATGGTGCATATGTATATTGTATAATATATATTATATATAATATGTACATAATGTATGCCATAATATAAATTTATGCATAAGGCTGAAGTTATTTCACTTGCAGAAAGATGGATGCACCTAGAGATGACAATGATATGTGAATTAAGCTAGTCTTAGAAGAAAAAACATCATATACTTCCTTACATATGTAGATTTTAGATTTATACTGATACATAAAATCATGTATACATTAAATAAAGTTAGAATCAAAATAGTCTAGAGGAAAGGTGAAGGAAAGGATGAGAAGGGAAAGTGCTAGGAATATTGATAAGCATATGCTCAACGTACAAGGAACGACAGACAACATTAAATTGTATGTAAATATCCTTATTAAGTTGTCCTTATGTCTGTATAATGTACATAATGAATAAATACAATTAAAGTCAAATGTCAAATTTGATGTCAGTGGGGTTAGATGATATGGCTTTTGTAATAAACTCTAAGTACACAGAGTAGAGGATATATTAATTGTTTGAGGTCGGTGGGACCTACATGAGAAAGTGAGAGAGCAGGTAGGACAGTCCACTGTCAGCAGTGGATTCAGAAATCCCCATCACAAGTTAACCATTCATAAAAAGTCATGAATGCCTTCTTTCCTACTTTTTGCTAATTACCCTCTCAAGAAGGTACCAGAGACAGAAAATCATATAAAGACATGACTGACAAGTTCTAGGTGCTCTCCAGCTTACCCACAGCAGTTTGATGTTACACCATTTTACTAAGAGGTGCCTTGATTTCTATACCAGCAAAAATGGTTAAGTGAAGAAATAGGAAGGTGAAATTATTTTTTTTCATACATCTAAGTGACCAGACCTCACTATTCATTTTATAACTCATACTTACTTTGGTTTTATTTATTTAGTTTGGGCCACTATGCCAAAATAATAGCTGTTAGCTTTTTAAATTTCCCAGTTTTCTCTGCTCTTCCATTAGAGGGTTTTTGGTAGCATCTACATCAGAGTCTTGTCCTCCTAAAATGGGTATAGTCTTGGACACAGCGGAGATGTGGCCGAGCACCTGGGAGAAGCAAAAGCAGTAACTTTGGAGAAAGAAAGCTATGTTAAATAAAACAGTGGATGGTCCATCCTTTCATTTTAGT